>LPNX010116603.1:153938-230241 GCA_001517045.1 Pseudotsuga menziesii
TCTATATAACTCTCTCACTATCCTTTCCTCAATCATTCTCTCTCTCTCTATTTCTCACCCCTTTCCCTCTCCCTTTGTCGCTCACCCATCCCCCTCTCTCCCACATAATCTGTGCGTGTGTGTCCCCTTCTCTCACAAACTCCCTATGTCTCTCCCTCTCTCTCCACCTTCTATTTACCTCCCTCCATCTATCCTCTCCCTCTCTCTCACTCTCAACTTGTATCCCTCCCTCCCTATCTCTTTTCACCCTCCCTCTCCATGTTTCTCTCTTTCATAGCCTCCCTCTCTCTCCATCCCCCAAAACTCCACCCTCTGTCTTGGACACCATCTCTCTCTCTCTCTCTCTCTCTCTCTCTCTCTCTCTCTCTCTATGTGTGTGTGTGTGTGTGAACCTACCCGCTTTCTATCCTCGTGTCAATCCCCCAACCCCGCCTCGCACACACACAACTTCTATTGCTCCCTCACTATCTCTTTCTTTCACTTTATATCCATCCCTCCCTTACACCCCCTCCTCCCTCTCTATATTATTCTCTCTCACACTCTCTCCACATCATTCTCTCTCTCTCTCTCTCTCTCTATCTCTTATACTTCCTTCCTCTATTTTTTCAACTTATTCCTTCTCCTCAACCCCCTACCTCATTATGACCCCTATTCTCTGATTTATCGCATCTCATTCCCATCTCTTCAATTCCCCCCTCCTTCGCCTCTCTCCTCCAACACATCCTATTCCTCCTCTAATACTCCATATCCACCTTTCCATTCACCAATCCTTTCTCTCATCAAAATATCACCCACTTCCTCCCCTCCACCTTATCCCCCTTTGTCACTCAAGTATGGAGTACTACTTATAACCCTATATTTCTTCAACATCTCTCCTCCTCCTAATAATCCTCTCAATCCCCACTCCCCTTCACCCTTGTAACCCATAATGTTCTCAATCCATTCATCTTTCTCCACTTGAATTTGCAACATCCTCTTAGGACCATGACCCTTCCCTGCCCCCTCTCAACTATTAACCATACTCACTCGAACCTACACCATCCTCCTAGGCCCTTAACCCTTCTCCACCCCCTCTTAACTATTAACCATCTCCACTTGAATTTCCAACATCTTCCTAGGCCCTTAACCCTTCCCCACCCCCTCTCAACTATTAAACATCCCCACCTGAGCTTCCAACATCCTCCTAGGCCATTAACCATTCAACACCCCCTCTAAACTATTATCCATACATTTGATATATTACATATAGTGCTAGATTTTTAGCTCTACAAAACGCGTTCGCGTTATAGAACTACATAATGCGTACGCGTTTTGTAGTTCTAAAACGCACACGCGTTTTGTAGTTCTATAACACACATGCATTTTGTAACTCTATACCGCTCATGCGTTTTCCAATTCTAGAAGGGCCGGAAATGTAACTTGAATTTAAACATGCCAATTCATTTGCTCGCATGTCACCAATAGTCCTATGTGTATGGTTTGTAATTCGCTTCGGTAATACCAAACCTGTGCTATGTTATATGATAAACCATAGCTAATTGGGCATTTCTTCCAGTTTCTGAAGAAGTCATTGTTTACGCACTCATTACAGTATTCTACACACAATCATTTTTTATGACATCTTAAAAATAAATAGCATTTTTTATGCAGATTCTAAATTTTTAATTTTTATTAAAAAATATTATATTTTCCTATTTTTTTTCAATTTCTATTGTGTCCTAACTCCTTAAATCAAAAACATGTTGTTAGTGTTTTTTCCATAAATTTTTCAATTCTTAATCATTTTAAAAATAAATTATATGGTCCACTAGAAGACATCGACCTATACATTCTATAAAAAACCCATTTCATGATTATTTCATTAAGACCTTCAAAGGCTGCACCCACAAAGACGTACCATTTTCGAGGAATGATCACTTAGATAATTATAAAAAAAATTAAAAATTAAAAATTTTATTTTCGAAAAATAGTGTTGCACTAGTGCTATATGTTCTCTACATTCTTACAAATTTTTGTATCTCGAAAGGATCATTTAGGCCCTCAAAGGCTGCACCCACAAAAACATATACCTTATCATTTGCCTAAAAAATAAAAAGTGACTGTTAGAAAAAATGAAACTTGACATAGTTATAAAAATTTTCAATACATAAACCTTATATATTCGGAAACATGATTCAATTTGATACATTTAATATTTTTTACTCAAAGCAAGATATTTTGTGTAAGTATCTCAAAAAATACAATTAAATTGAGGGATGCTTGATTTTTCAGTTTTCTATTGCATCTAATGTGCCAAAAGTGACCCTCATTAGCTTGCACTCACCCACGAATGAGGAAAAATTTTAACACAAGAAACGTCAAAAAGTAATGGTGAAATTATTCATACAAGAGGCAAAAAAAATAACAACATAACCATAATTCCGTAGGAACTAACATGTATGTAATACATCCATAACAAAATGAAGACAATTTGAATCCTCTAAGAGTGGTTCGAATTCCATGACTTGGAATCCATAAATCACTACCTCTTGAAAATCGCCACTAGAGGCTCACTAATGCAACTCGGGACAACTAAAACACATTACAATCACTTAACTCACCAAGGCATGTGAGCAAAGGAATCCAATCTCCATAAATCATGCAAACTTGGCGCTAGGCTAAGTGAAGTTGAACTAACTCAAGCCCATCATAGCATAACTCAACACAGACTAGGGTGAACTGGTGGTGGGACTGCGACGACTCAGTGTGGGTTCCTAAAATATAGGGATTGGCCTATGGAGCTCTCTCGGGCTCCTAAACTTGTGCTCGGTGGAAAATCAAGTTGTGGGTAGACCCGAGATAATTTCTCCATGGCACTGTTAAAGTGGCAATAAATTCTTATGCTAGGAAAGGGACATTTATTGGCATTTAGTTTTATGTGATTAATTAGAATAATTAATCATTAAGAATATGCATATGTTTTATATCATTATCTCAAACACATTTAAACAAAATTCTCAAAATCATAACTTTTTCATAATTATTTGAATTACTGAATATGTGTTTGAGTGAAGGTTTATTTGTTATCAATCTATGGGTTTGAAGTGTGTGTTTGATGTTACTTGTGAAGATGTTTATAGTCAAATCAAGGTTTAAAGTGTACTTATTTTCATGTATATTTAATAATTCTTAATATTAAGTAAATCCATTACATAAGAGTCTTTGATGTAAGCAACACTAAAATTAATGTTTTAAAGAGTGTTTGATATATTTAAAAGGAATCAAAAACCTTATCATATAACAATACCAATCAATAATTTTCATAAAAATAAAAAATTAGCAAATAAAATTATTTTTTCAAAACATTTATCCAAAATTTTTAAATATATTAAATATCAACAGCTAAATATAAATAAAAATATTTCCTAATTCATTATCTATCAAACAAATATTAATAAAAAATTTCTAATTTATAATATATATTCACCAATAATAAAATAACAAATGCCTCGAAAGTGTTGCCTCGTTTAAAATAAAAGAAATTACAAATCCAAAATATTGATTTGCTAATAAATACTGAAAAATCATTCTATCGTCTATTAGTTTATGTTTATAAGCCTATTATTTTGACAGGTAATAAATGATGGCTTTGTGTACATGTTGTAATTGATTCGTGATTGGTTTTTTATTTGTTTTTCAATAAAAGTTGCGTGCACATATGTTAAAGTCAGTTCTAAAAAGTTAAAGAGAAGTAAGAACTGCAATACACTGTCATATACATTGTATATCTATTTCCTTCTAGCAAAACAATATAAAACAATTATATGACCGAAATTCAGCAATATCAGTTAACTGAGTTGAGATGTTGAAAGAAACATGGCCTTAATAAGTTGTATCGGTCTATTTGCAAATAGGTGGAGTTCACCGCATGTTAGGATGTTGTGTACAAAGTCAATAAATGTTTACAAGGTTAATAAAATGTCAAATCCTCTTTCCAGATTCAATATTGTCCCTGGCTGAGATTCGAAGGGTTGGTAGATGTTTTAAATATAGATTAACAACCAGTTTAGAATTTTGAGCTCATAGATGCACAGCCACTTTGATATTTATAAAATTCGGTGGAGGGAAGATGGAGCATTACAAGGAGCTTTAACAACTGCCAGAACATTTAAATTTTTGTTATAGAGACTATAGTTGCTTTGTTCCCCAAAGTCAAACTTAACAACAATCTTAAACGTCAATTTTGGTACAGAAGTAAAGTTATATCCAGAAATAGAAGCCAACAAAAAAATTGACATATTGAAACTAACCAACATTTTGCAAATATAATGGCAATGCAGAAATACAGTCCAACTACAATGCAAATAAAGCTAGCTACAAATATAAAGCTAGATAACGAAGAGTATGCAAATATAAAGCTAGCTTCAGATATAAAGCTAGCTACAAATATAAAGCTAGATAATGAAGAGTATGCAAATATAAAGCTAGCTTCAGATATAAAGCTAGCTACAAAAATAGGAGTCCAACACAAATTGACATATTTGAGATAAGCAACCGCAAGTAATTCCAAATCAAACTGAAACAGAAACCATTGGCCACCATGGATGAGTAGCTAGCTTTTCATATCTGAAATATTCAATAGAAGCAAAGCAGTTAAGTAAAAGTTGACCCTATATCTAGAAATATTTTGAGAAGTATTCAAAATGTAGCGGTATCGAAATTTGCTTGGGTATCAGATATACCACGTAATACTTAGCTCCTTGCTGCAGGCATTCCAAGGTGAACCCCCATTCATTCACTAAAACTGGCTTGCCTGTGGAGTGAAGCAAAACTGCATTGTCACCGAAGGCATCCCTTATGTTTATTGATCCCACGGGAACTTTAACAAGGATCTTATTTATGAGTACAGGTATTAAATGCTCGTAGTGGAAGCTCGCGCCTGTTTTTGCAGGAAATATTAGCAGTCATAGATATATATTATGTTTGCAAAAGCACTAATTGTGTCAATGGGATATATGAATCAACTTTGTGTGTTGGTTTCAATGGAAATTTCTTTTTGCCACAAAAGAAATTTAGAAGCTCTGTCAGCCATGGATGATTCTGCTCCTTGTGTGTTTGATGGAGGGAACTAAAGAATCAACCATCCAAATAAGTTTGGTGCTAACTATCTATAAATATAAATGATAAGCTTGCCTTTGATAGAGCCAACTAGACTGATACTCATAATCTCATGACAAATATCCTTTTGTAACTCAGTGATCCTACTCACTAAACTATCCATCCTAACTTTAATAATTCCAACTAGACTGAAACTCTCAATCTCATCACAAATAGCCCTTCATCACAAATACCCCTTTGTAACTCAGGAATCCTATTCATTAAACTATCTATTAATCCATGGGTAGATAGTGTGTAAACGTAAGCGTGACTTTAATAAACCCAATCAAACTGGAACCCACAACCTCATCACAAATAAATAGCCTTTTGTAACTCAAGGGTCCTACCCATTAAACTCTATAAACATAAATATCCCTCTGTAACTCAAGGGTCCTACCCATTAAACTCTATAAACATAAGCCTAACTTTAATAGACCTAACCAAACTGGAACCCACAACCTCATGACAAATAAACTGAGGAATATTGACCATTAAACTCAGGGTTGATATTGTATAAACATAATCCCTTTGTAACTCATGGATCCTACCCATTAAACTATCCCTTAAGCTCATGATAAACATCCTTTAAACATAAAGCTAACTTGTTGATGTAATTGTAACTTCGGAATGTATTCACTAGTATTTCTTATCTATTGTAACCCGATGTTCATTCCAAGATGTATTTGAGTCATGTCATACCTCGATGTTTATTCCAGGAAGTTTCTATAATGAGAAAGTCATGTCAAGTCGTTGTGGGTAACCCTCCTACTGGTCAAGGGTTAAAGTCCCCATAGTTGTGGGGCCCTTAGGTTATTAGACTATCCTAGTGAATTCGACCCTAGGTGAGTCATTATAAGTCGGAGCAATAGTCCCCACCATTGTGTTACCCTCCTATTTGTTGGAGGAGGAGAAGTCCCCACAAGTGGTGGGGCACTAGGGTTATTAGACACTCCTAGAGATGTCGACTCTAGTAAGTAATTATTAAGTGAGGCCGACATGATGGAGTGGGTTCCAAGTGAACGGAAGAATATAAATAGAGAGTGAGAGCCTCTCTATTTATCACTGGAAACACTCACACTCACTTATAACGGTGCATGAGTGAGAGAGGAGAAGCTCTCTCAGTGAGAGAGAGAGAGACTGTTGTTGTTGGGAGATCATCTTACTGTTTTGGTGATGATTCTATCTTTGAGGAAGTTGTACGGTTTTCTCCTTTATGGTTTCTCCGAGGAAAAATCTTTGTCTCTTGTCTCTTGTGATGTGTTTATGTTTTATTGTTGTGATTATTATTCTCTTAGTGAAAAGATCCTAAGATCATAATGCTAGCTTATATGATGAAAAACTAACATGGTATTAGAGATAACGTGAGAAGAAGACAATGTGCAGCTACATAAGCTAGGCCTTCTTACTTTTTGCGTCTCTCTCCACAATCCATTAGCAAAAGTATGATAGGATGACTCTTCATTAAAGGGCGCATCTTTTTGTCGAAGCAGAATTCGATTCCGAGCATTTTCAGTTTTCAATGCAGAAATTAGGGCTATCTACAGAAGAGGAATTTTTGAGTGACACTAGTATAGTATTGTTCTCCTCATCAAAACCGAAGTTTAGAGACCTAGATCAAGAAATCTGGTTTGGTGAAACTTCAAGAAAGTCAAGCCCTAGTTTGACTCGGAGTTCAAAAAACCCTAAATACTAAAATGGATAAGTTTTTGGTACATTCACTATATTCCAAGGTTGGCGAAGTCTCAGAAGCTGAAAATTGTAGGGGCCAAAGAAAAAATCCTGGTGAACACTATGTCAAAAAATCAGCCTCAGATTCGCTATATTTTGGGAGATATGATCCCTCCAAGCTAGGATTCCAGCCTCTTCAAGAATTCATCCCTAAAGAGGCTACCTGGGGATAATTGCAATATCTTGGGCTACAGAGGTCCAAATGGAATTCCTAAAGATGTTCCAGAAAGGTAATGGACTGTGCATTTGGTGTTCAGAAAATCAGACTCAGAAAATCAATCAGTGACACCTGGAATGTCGTACAACTTCACTATTCTCAACAGTCTTGTAACAGGTTGCCTTGGGAAAAGGATCCTAAATCCCAAATGGTGAAACCAATTCTGATGAAACCTATGGTGTGGGATCAGGGACATGCGATGTTACCTTAGTGCAAAATTTCAGACAAAGAGAAGCTGCAATTTTAGAGATATCACAGAAACAGTAACATGCATTTCTATAGAAAAAAATTGGAAAATTAGGGCTTCCTGTTCCGGGAGCTTCCCTCCACTATTTTCAGAAAGGAGTACATTGGACAAATCAATTTGAAGAGATCTATCTGTCTATCCAATCAGATCTAAAGGATTCCAAGTTTTTAAAATTAGGGTTTCTATGACAAACCCTAGATCATCGAGCTCTGAAACCAGGATGGACACCTCAAATCGGTAAGATCTAATCCTTTGCTATTTTCATTTGAGATTCTCATTTGAGAGTGATCTATCACATCAGCTTGATGATAAGCTTGAAAACTTCCAAGTATGGAAGTATATGATCTCCCTAAAGAAATGAATTGGACACCTACATGAGTAGAGATGCTCTAGTTCTAGAGGGATATGAGGCTCAAAGCCTTACTCAAGAAGAACTTGGTCAAGGCTAAGAAGATCATTGTTGATTCAGCCATGAATCAACTTGTATTACAAGTGTCTCCCCGAAGACACCGAAGATGTTTGATTTCTTGGACAAGATACTTCAAGGGAAGAACATAAATCAGAATATGACTTTGAGAAAGTAGTTGAAGGAAGTGAAGATCCAAAATGCAGAGACCATGCAGTCATACTTTACAGGGGTCTCTCAAATCAAAGAACAACTTGAAGCGGTAAGTGAAGAATGCAGAAGCGTTGATGGCCACCTTAAATGGCCTCCCACGATCATGGGATTCATTCATCCAAGGAATGTGTGGTAGAAGGAAGTAATTACTTTTAGCAGACTTCAAGAAGAAGAAGAAGGTCGTCTCATAAGAAGAGAAGAGAAGATGGGAGCAATTGAAGATCAAGCTCTCACCATCCAAAGAAGATCCCTCAAGCGATGAGGAATATGAAGAATTCAAATCTTCGAGAACTTCTTATCCATCCTAGCATTTGGATAAGAAACGATGCTATCATGAATAAAGAAGACGATGAAGCTGAAGGCTCAAGGAGTATACCCACGAATCAAATAAAGATAAGTATTCAATTGTCATTTCATGATATTATTTTGTTATGCATTTGTTTATATTTAGTTAATGTATTATGCATGATAGAATGTTTGCATTAATGACAATATACTACTAATATGCATGTGATGGGTAAGTAGNAGTGAAACCTCTTTGCTGACATATTGGATTAGCGCACAATCTCAATGTTGTCCTCGTAGAGATGGAAAGCATTTAGAAAGTTTCCGTGAGATATGGATGGATGTTGTATTGGCTAAAGTAGTTGCATGATCATATATTTATGCATAAGAACTTGCCAGTATAAATATTCCTTGTGAAATGTTTCTAACCATACAAATTCATTTGAATTGTAGGAAAGACCGCATACATAATCTCCTACAAGAAAAGAAGAATGAAGACTTGTTTCGAAGAACAAGTGACGACAGTTGAAAGACAAAGAATAATATGACGAGTGCAGTGACATCATTGATGCAAAACCTTCCAGCCACTAAGAAGAAAGGGAAGACCAGTTCAAGAAGAATGATGTTAGGACGCAGTATCGAGACCTGAAGAGAACTTCATAGTTCCATCATGCAGTATATGGAAACATCGTTGGATACAAATCAAGATTCGTAGCACGAGGATTCTCATGAAAAGAAGGCCTAGACTACGAAGAGACATTTGCAGCCAGTAAGAGCTTATAAACATACATGATGAGCCTAGTGAAGTTCTTAACCTCTTCTACAAGGTTGAACATGTAAGTCCATAAACTAGATGGATACATAGAATACTAGTAGCATAGGAAGCTATTTGTCACTCCGGTACAGAATGTTTTCAGTGCATAGACCACAGAAGACGGAGGGAGTATGATGCTTCACTTCCAAGGGACTGACTACAGAATATCTTGAGGTTCGACATGGTACGACAGGCTCGCCAGATTACTGATGACTCTAGGCTTTACTGAGAGTAAAGTGGATTCCAACCTCTGCTTCAAGGTTAAAGGCGGAAGACCAGTGATGCTCCTATTATATGTCGATGCACTATTTTCTAGGCATGGAGGTGTGGAAAAGGGAAGTATGCAGTAGAGATCCTAAATAGGTTCAGGATGATCGACTGCATGACCACACCTATGGCATCGAACCTGAAACTGTTAAGTGATTCTTCATCAGAGTCAGTTGATGCTACGATGTATCGTCAGATGATTGGGTCCTTGATGTACCTAACAAACACGAGACCAAACATTTGCTTTGCTGTGAACACCTTGAGCCAGTTTTTGGCAGATTTGAGACATGTTCACTTAACTGCTGCAAAACATATTCTGAGGTACCTAAGGGGTACAGTTGATTATGGGCTCATGTACGATGCGAATCAGAGGATTGACCTGGAGGGTTATGTTGATTCAGATTGGGCAGGCAGTGCCATTCATAGGAAGAGCACTTCAGAGTGTTGCTTCAGTATGGGCTCAAGTGTGATATCTTGGTTTAGCAGGAAGCAATCGTGTGTGGCACTGAGTACAACTGAGGCAGAGTATGTCGGAGCTTGTTCAGCTAGTTGTGAGGCAGTATGGCTACGGAAGCTACTATCTGATGTATTTGATCTCCAGTTGGATGCTACTTGTATATATTGTGACAACCAGAGTTGCGTAAAGTTGTCATAGAATCCAGTGTTCCATGACAAGTTGAAGGATATCGAGATCAAGTATCACTATATCAGGGATATGGTGCAGAGGGGAGAAGTGAAGCTCCAATATGTTGCGATGGAGGAACAGATAGCTAATGTATTGACAAATCCATTGGCTAGAGTGAAGTTCGAGTACTTAAGGGAGAAGCTTGGAGTTCTCCAAATCGAGGTTTCCTCCAAGGGAAAGTGATGAGTCCCGTAGCCATTCTGACATGGTGAGAGAATTGGTTCCTTCCATGGTCAGATGTAAGGGCTGAGCCATTCCGTCGTGGTGAGAGGATTGGTTCCTTCCATGACTGATATGAGTGCTGAGATCCATAGCCATTCTGACTAGAAGGTCAGATATAAGGGCTGAGTCATTATGTCATGGTGAAAGGATTGGTTACTTCCATGACAGATATGAGTGCTAAGCCATTCCAATATGACTGGAGGATTGGTTCCTACATGATCAGATATAAGGGCTATTTCCATTCTTGGAATTGAGCTTTCTGGTGAGGTACTAGGAAAACTCAGTTTATGACTGAGGGTCATTCTGATATGATCGTGAGATTTGTTCTCACATGATCAGATATGAGTGCATGGATATTCTGATGTGATAGAGGGATGTGTTCCAACTTGATCAGATGTAAGGGCTAAAGCCATTTTGTCATGCCTAAAGGATTAGGTTCCTCCCATGTCAGATATGAGTGCTAAGCCATTTTGACGTAGTGTCAGATATATGGGCTACCGCCATTCTTTGAATTGAGCTACCTGGTGAGGTACCAAGGATCCTCAGTCTAGGAATGAGAGCCTTTGTGATGTGACTGAGGGATGTGTTCCCATGTACTCAGATGTAAGTGCAGTGGCCCTTCCACAGATGATAGTAGTTTGAGTTCCTATCATGCTGGTGGTTGTAAGTGCTGAGCCATTTCATAGATGATAGTAGTTTGAGTTCCTATCATGCTAGTGACTATAAGTGCTGTGCCTTTTCACAGATGGTAGTAGTTTGAGTTTGTACCATGTTGGTGATTGTAAGTGCTGAGCCTTTCACAGATGGTAGTAGTTTGAGTTCATACCATGCTGGTGGATGTGAGTGTTGTGCCTTTCCACAGATGATAGTAGTCTGGGTTTCTATCATGCTGGTGGTTGTAAGTGCTGAGCCATTTCATAGATGATAGTAGTTTGAGTTCCTATCATGCTGGTGAATGCGAGTGCTGGGCCTTTCTGATATGATTATAGGATTGGTTCCTACATGATCAAATGTGAGTGCTGGGCATGCCTTTCTGACGAGTAGGTTAGATGTAAGTGCTGGAGAAAGACCTACATAGAGGCTAGGCCTACAACCAGCATGAAAAAGGGATGGCTCTGTAGAACTTCTTGTGATACGACATGTGATGATCGAGATCCAGTGATGATAGCCAGTGATGATCCAGATCGAGTCATGATCGAGATCCAGTGATGATAGCCAGTGATGATCTAGATCGAGTGATGATCTAGATTTGGTGAGGATGATCGAGATCGAGTTATGATCTTGATTCAGTGATGATGATCCAGATCGAGTGATGATCTAGATTTAGTGATGATGATCGATATTAAGTGATGATCCAGATCCAGTGATGATGATCCAGATCAAGTGATGATCCAGATCCAAATGAGGATGACTTATAGATGAAGATGACTTGAAGATGAGGATGACTTGAAGATGACAAAGACCTGATGATGACCCAGATGATACAGAGAAGAACACTTGTGCTGATATATTGTGTCGAGAGAATACCTTCCTAATTAAGAGGGAGTGTTGATGTAATTGTAACTTCGGAATGTATTCACTTGTATTTCTTATCTATTGTAACCCAATGTTCATTTCAGGATGTATTTGAGTCATTTCATACCCCAATGTTTATTCCGGGAAGTTTCTATAATGAGAAAATCATGTCAAGTCATTGTGGGTAACCCTCCTATTGGTCAAGGAGGCAAAGTCCAAACAAGTGGTGGGGCACTAGAGTTATTAGACACTCCTAGAGATGTCATCTCTAGTAAGTAATTGTTAAGTGAGGCCGACATAATGGAGTGGGTTCCAAGTGAATGGAAAAATATATATAGAGAGTGAGAGCATCTCTATTTATCACTGGCAACACTCACACTCACTTATAAAGGCACATGAGTGAGAGACGAGAAGCTCTCGCAGTGAGAGAGAGAGAGACTGTTGCTGTTGGGAGATCATCTCACTCTTTTGGGCTTTTAATATTTTGGTGTTGATTCTATCTCTCAGGAAGTTGCGGGGTTTTCTCCTTTATGTTTTCCCCGAGGAAAACTCTTTGTGTCTCTTGTCTCTTGTGATGTGCTTATGTTTTATTGTTGTGCTTGTTATTCTCTCAGTGAAAAGATCATAAGATCATAATGCTAGCTTATATGATGAAAAACTAACATAACTTTACCCACAACTTCAGGACAAATAACCTTCTATACAGGGGATCCTGCCCATTAAACTAAGGTTCAATAGTCTATAAACATAAGTCAGGATCCCATTAAACTATCCATTAAGCTCAGGGTAGACAATCTTTAAACATAAGTGTGACTTTACCCACAACCTTGTGTCAAATAACCTTCAGGAATCTTCCCCATTAAACTAAAGGTATGCACTCTATGCACATAAACCTAACTTTAATACAACCAACCAAATTGGATCTTACCCATTTACTAAAGGTAGGCACTCTATACACATAAGCCTAACTTTAATAGATCCAACCAGATTGAAACCCACAACCTTGTGACAAATATTCCTCTATAACTCAGGAATTGTACCCATTTAAACTTTGTCATAATAAAACATATATAATTTCACAAAATAACAAATCCAATATTAACATTTTAGTACATGCTTGTGCAATTAATTATATCATTTTTATTTTTTTACAATTTTATTTGTCAATATTTTATATAACACTAAATAGTTATATGTAATCCAACTATTCATACTCATAATAATACTCTACAGACTAAATATGCTGCACAGTAAATATAATAGACTAAATATCGAACGGGGGATATTAGATAAGAGAATATCGCTCCGGTGGTGTCAGCGAATGTACCTTCATTAAATAATCCTGTTGCAGTTGCGACTGCCTGCATGGAACTGCATTGATCATTACTCATTTCTTCATTCATTTGCATATGGAAATCCTCCTGATGTATGAAAAATGGATTGTCATGATGTGTGAAAAATGGATCTTCCAGCACATAAGAAGAGTACGATTCGCAAGTGTTGTACAGCAAATAAGCAGTGTTATTAGCAACGTTTATGATTGCTTTCGTGTTCTTCTCTGTTCCCTCTACACGATTGAATATTCTGTACTTTCTGTTGCTGAACCAATAGAAGACATTAGCGTCCTCAATTTGTCCGAACTCTTGTAGCTGAGCTGTGATTGTTTTGATTTCATGTCCATCGCTGTTCAGTCTTCATCAAATCAGTTGCTGCTACAGCAAAAACAGACAGTCAGTCACGATCAGTGGTGATGAATATATCGACTAGTAAAAGCTATACCTGCTATTAGCTAATACCAATCTGACAGAAGCCAGCCAGGTAACGACTCATGAATTTTTCATTGAGAGTTGAGAATTGGTTTCTTTTATGGTTCAGGAAACATTTAATGATTGAATGCAATTCGTTTAAATGTTGGATTACAGCGAGGCCACGGGCTGCACGGGGAAGCGTTTTTGGTCGTAAGTTGTGTGAAGGAACTTCATTTCACTAGTGAATTTGAATTATTTTGCGGCTTTGTAGCCAGGTGGTGTTCGAACTGGTCAGAACCACATTTGATATTACTCGATGAATATTTTTCAAGGCGTGCAGAACAAGTTTACTAATAACAAAAAAAATAATTGGGTGATTTTGGGATTTCTCTCTGACCAGAGAATAATAAATCTGTAGTTTCTTGTGTTTTGCTAAACTGTTAAATTGTGTAATGCTCGGAACAAAAGGATGTTTAACTTATCCTGGTATTTTTATTTAAATTATTTTTACTTTAAATTTTTTACTTTGGTATTATAAAAATTAAAATAGGTTTTTAATATTTATTAAATTTATTTATATAAATTATCTTTAAATGTTATACTTTTTTATTATTTTAATATAATATGAAAAAACAAATAAAACAATTTCATTTACATATAATCATTAAAATATAATAAAACTAATTTTTTTAAATTTAAAATTTTAATGTAATTTTAAAAATTTTCTTTAAAATTAATTAGACCACTTTCAGTAATTGTGTTTGTTTCTTTATTTAATTTATCATGAACATAAGAAACATATAATTGTTATTAAATATAAGAAAATGATAATTGGAATTTTCCATTCTTAACTAGTTTAAGCTCTATGCTATAAACTTGTAATATTTTTTATAAATAATTATGTATAAAGAACTATAAAAAATGTTTAAGGTCACTAAGGTTAACATATTTACAAAAAAAATATTAAAATTAGACTTTTTGTTGGGACAATTATTTAAATTATTTTATATAAAATTTATAAAGGGTTTATTATGGGGACAATAAGAATTTGTCATGGTTTGATATATGCATGACGTATGTAATTAAATAAAATCATTGTCAATTTGTCACAGTTTTGAAGTGTGTTCTCGCAGTTTTGAAGTGTGTTTGATGTCGGCTACACTAAAATCAAGATTTAAGTTTTGTTTGATTTTAGTTAAAACAACCAAAATCCAAAGTATATGATTTATGAAAGTTACAAAAGTTAAGAGTTACTAAAATTGAAGAAATACATTGTGAGAGTTCTGAAGTTTATCTAAGGTCACGTGACACACTTTTTAAGAGTGTTTGATGTCTTTTACACTCAAATCAAAGTTTAAAACAACTTAAGTATTTGTTTGAATTTTGAAGTGTGTGTGATGTTATTCCTACCTGTAACTCCTCTAAAATCTATAAATAAATAAAAAACTTATTACTTAGTGTTTAACCTAGGTGACAACATGGCTCATAGGTAACTTCTCTATTTAAAATTTATAACTAGTACTTACCATTCGATTTATGTCAACACAATTTCGAATAAAGCCTTCATGGCTAAACCATTCGTGAACTATAATACTACTAGGTTATGGTTTGTGTCTAACGGTTTGGATTCACACACTTTTCTTTTTAATAAAAATCGATTAATATATGTAATTTTTTATGACTGTTTTTTTATTTCGATTTTTCCTTGGTTCTGTTTTGGTTCCAATTTTGGGGGTTGGATTGGTTTGGAAATTGGTATGGAAATTGCTCTCGAAGACCGCTACTCATAACACTGTGCTAGAATTGCATAAATTTCTATTGAACTAAGTTCTCTTGGTTTGTTGTAGGGGTATGCTCATTTGCTGTACAAATTGCTAAAATTTTAAGGGGATTTACATTGGAGTGGACTTTGATTTACAAGATCAATATTCAAACTGATATGATCCGCATAATTAGTATTGTTTTCTTTTTTTATGCCGTCTCTTATATTTCTCCAACACGTGGATGCTTCTATCATCCCTAGTGTGTATCAAAGCATATTGCTCCGGAATATGAGGCATAATACCCTGAGAAAAAAATGCTAATGGAGAGGGGTTTACATGCCCTATTCATAAATGTTTTATAAATTGCAAGCAGACAGAAAACAAGGATGATGAAAATATGCAATTTGCCATTTGTCGACGTTTTCCAAGAGCATATCATAGAAAATGCTTGCCAAAGTAAGTATTGCCTTATTCTTTTCTAGTATTGCACTCTCTCTCACAGTCTCTCTCTTTTACGTATTTCTTTGAGTAATTTAACAAGAATCGCCAAGCGAATTAAATTTACCCAATTGCATTTTAAGGTATGTTAATCTGCTTGTTGCATCTCAGATCCATTCTATTCGAAGATACAGATGATGAGCCACAACGGGATTTGGATGATCTCATCCCAAATAGGATTTTAATATATCGTAGGTAAGCAATTCAGTTCTTCGATTCATCCATAATTCTATTTAACTAAATGTTGTTTCCTTGTATCAAATCGTATGCTTGTGCTTAAGTATCTTATTCCTAACAACTCCTTTGTTACAGAAAACATAAAATCGACCTAGATATAGAAATGCCATAAAGGAATCACATAGTGTTCCGAGGCCTGTCTTCTATTGATAACAAAGTCAAAAGAAATCATGTAATTTCACCTGAATCTAGTACTTCAAAGTCCATTGTAAAAAGGGTCATAGATCCCTGTGAGCTCAACGAGGAGAAAATCCTTCGAAAACCTTCCATGAAAAAAGAAAAGAGCACATTGAGGGCACATGAAACTGCAACTGTAAAATTTCATGGGGCATCTGAAATGTTGAAGAAGATAACGAGGGAGAAAGATATATATTTTTCTAGGAAGAAGGAAGATATGATTTCTACATCAGATCTAAGGAAAAGTTTAAGTGAGAAGTAGAGTAAAACCGCATATTTGGTTCTTTTCAATAATAAAACATTCAATATTTTATCTTCTTCTAAGCCAGAAATTAAAAAAGGGCCCACTGCTCCTCCATCTTTCACGGACAATGATGTCAAAAGTTTGTGAGTATTTGTAGGATTTATGTTGTCATAGTTATTATTTTTATGTTTTTGGGGGTATCAGTGAGACCTTATCACTCTATGAAATCTTATAACCTATATGCCCATTTTGCACAACGAAGCTTTTTTAGATTAGGATAAATACGTAACATGATCGATAATATGGAATGGTTGTACTTAAGCATCATATCATATTAAAGGAAATGGTTATGACTATAACACTTGTTACTCTTATACTATTCTTGGAATCAATGTGTTCATTACTTAATCATACATAAGCTTTGAATTACAGGAGATTTAATATGTATAGATTAGGACCTTACAGCAACATCTTATTAGTGATACAACATTAGCCTGTTTCTAATATGATTAACTATTGATCACAAATCTCTGTGTAAGATATTATGGAGATTACTATATCTATATAAACTAGTGGTTACATATTGATTCATATGAAATTGGGGGTTAAACCTACTAGTGCTTCTCTTACTCGTCATATAGGAATTTAGACTATGTGATACGACTATTGAATGCTTTCTATTTACCTATGTTATGACAATCTAACTAGTAGTGATTACGTGATGACTATGCTTACTCTACTAATAAAGGTTAGTCTATATGAATTGCTACTTATCTATTCCTTTTCCTATATATAGGTAATTTCTATTTCCCTCTATTCCTTATGATTCCCATAGGTCATTCACCAAATACATGGCTAATATAGGAAGAATTTGCATATTAATGGGTATGCTACTCCCTTATTTTCACAATAGTATTTATTAGATTAACTTGTACATGACTACCCACTCCTTTTATTAGTCATATTAAGTAGATATAGCAATGGTAATACATCATTTTTATACAGAGGATCTAAAAGCTAGAGCTTGCTTACTGTGAACTAAGAGCTTGGTTGGTAGAGTATACTAATGGTAATATTTTACCTTAATTAATGTTTATATACTAGATATGTCAATTTTGATCACTATCTAACACTGATTGCTCGTTGACGAAGGCGAATAGAAGAAATATGGTGCACAAGTTGTAGCTCAAACGACATAGGTAACTAGTTACAACCCCATAGTAGTAAGATGAGCTATCCATATGGGCTGTAATCCTCAGCATTATCAATAATAATGGGGTTTACTCTCTATTCTAACCATACATAAGTTATACTCAGGATCTCTACTAATATAGTGTTCGATATTACTATTGAGCCAAGTAGTGTATAAGTTGTATTACGGTATTCATTCTACTTGATCTGATATGGAACTCATATGATACTAGCTCGATATAGTGTAATTACCATGGATTCACTCTAAACAATCATTGTAATTGCATAGGATAAGTTATATGTAGTTATAGAGCTTAAGTTGATTACCTTGTCTCTTATATTGGAATAATGAAACAAGTGTATTTGTAATGATTGTTCGTAACTAGTAGTAATCTAATACCTATTATAAACATAATGTCTTTGGATAACACCCAATATGTTTCATGTAATGTAATGGGATTTATTAGGTTATCACTATAGCTTAATACTCTTAGTAATAAACATACCTGTAATCACAGTCATGAGTACAAGAAATAAGTGTAAACATTTTGATCTGGAGTTGTAAACGATGTACTATTTATGTAGAAAGGTTTGGTGACTAGTGTGTAGAAGGACTATTATTTGTTTTCTAATCTCTTATAAGTCCTAATTGTGTTAAAGGTTGATAGTGTTGATTATTCATATATCTATAATGAAAAAGCAGAGTTCGCGTGTCAATAGGTTAGTTATGGTTATGCTATCCAAGTAAGAGTTATTTCATCTTACTAGTATGAGTTCCATGTGATCACTAGAGGTAACATCTAACTCCAAGTTGTTCTAAGCATAGCGTATGTAATCCCAAGCCGAGTGATATATTTTTTATAAACTTAGTATGAACACCATATCAAGTAAGCACATAAAGTTCAGTTATAGAAACGTTGAATCTTTATGTATTAGTATCATTAAGTTCCAGGTTAGTATGATTTCATGTGTTACAATATTTAATATCATAAGCTTGAAAGATTATGTCACAAGTAAAAGCTGAATATGCATGATGTGTTTTATTAGCCTAATAAGCATCGTATTATAACCATTTAATTAATTTCGTGAGAGTTGTAATCATATAAAAAGCTTAGCTTACTCTCTACTAATAGGTCCCTTCTGTAATGTTACGTATTTGGTTTAATGAATAACACTAATGGAATGTGTTGTATATAACACTAGTGGTTACTAGTCTTCAGTAGGATCATAATCTAAGTGGTTCGGAATTCTCGCCTACCAAGGTAGGCTAGTGCGTCATGTGGAATTTAAACCATTTTTTCCTTAGCGAGGAGGAGAACAATACTTATGGCAAAATGGGACAAAAAGTCAGATGAAACTTTCGATATTTTGAATCCACATCTGAACTGCACCCAATTCATTTATTCATATAGACAGTACCTTAACTCTGCAAGAAAATGGGGGATTTATTGCTTCTTGGCTTATGGAGTTCATACTTCACTAATTATCTACTCTTAGTTTTTTTTTTAAGATCCTGCCTCTAAATGAACCAAAGTGGAATGAATGAATTTGAATGATGATTGGCCTTACTAATATTGACTTAGTGAATTTTAGTGATTTTTCTAAGCATTTATTTAGTCTTTACTTCTTGAAATTATTTTTGTGAATTGTTTTGTTGTGAAAAGTTCCTTTCTTAAATTAACTCTTTATAATGGTGCTTTGCGAGATTTCATTTTGTGATATAGGGTCTTGGATATAATTGAGAGATAAATAGCTTGATTTAGTTTAGATGATGTGTGCGCAAGGCACCAAGTGCATTCGACACATAAGAAGTATAGCATGAGGACTGTGGATAAAACTATTACTCAAGGAAAGGTTGAGGGATTAGTTGAGGTATGTCTATTTATACTTTGAACATAGAAAGACTGTCCATATGGGTGCTAAGTATCAATATTTTATGATTGAATGCAATATACCTTCAATTTTTTTGTAACTAGCTTTAAGTTTTTTCCCCATGATGTTAAGTCGTCTTTGAAGAAACTTGAAGAAGGTGGCATCATAAATGATGCCCAAGTTGTTTGTAAATGAGATGTGCTCTCCAACAAATGTATAAATGGAAGGTTATATTTGTTTTCGTTTATAGGTTGAATATTGTTTTCTATAAAATGGATTTTCTTGGTAGTTTTCTTACATTTCTGGGTTAGTCCAGTAAGACGACCTATTGGAAACTCACTTTCACATTTTATAGTTGGATTTTCCTGTATTTTCTAAAGTTGTGGGTAGTCATCAAAATGTTTTTTCTTTAGTACATGATTGAGTTGTGTAATTGTCTATCCATGGAGGTAGCCATTGTGACATGGTATTTTTATTATTTAAAATAGTAAATCAAAAGATACATGAAATAAATAGTTAAATATTATTGTGAGTGATAAATTCTTATCTTAGCTTTGGTAAAAGTCTACAATGATTATATGCTAGATCTATATTCACACATCTCAAATTTAGAAATATGTTTTTATTTCATTTCTAAAACTGCATCATATATTACTTTGCTGCACAAAAACTGAATAGAGTAATTTTTTCTTATAAAACATTATTCATACTACTTGTCCCTATAGATGCAAGGAGTGCTAATGTATCAATGTTAGTCCCATTATCAAGGAAGACAAGGGACCCTAGTGTCAGTGTTGTATTGTTTCGTAAGGGGTATTAGCTGAAAATGTTATGTTTTGATATGATTATGTTCACATTCTAATGTTGTCGGTGGATAAATATTGGAATTCCCTTCTCCCCCTATGGTATATCCCACGTGTATGCATCTTTCAAGTTGTAATTTGAACGCCATTCATATTTTTTAAGGACTTAGATGATTGTGAAAATGTACTTTCATTTCAATACTTTTCAGTGTCAAATATATGTCCCATTTATGCAACACTAGAAGTTTGGTGACAAAAAATTTACTTTGGATTATTCTATGAGTCTTTTCTCTCATATATATTTGTCATAGTATTTTATTCTATACTCTATGATTCATGTAGTACGTGTCTCTTTTCTCTTATATATTTGTGTTAGTATATTATTTAATACATTCTATGATTGCCGTAGTTAAATTTTAGGTGCAAGGATGTTATTATATTCTTATTCGAGTCATTTTAATTTTTCCATGTTATGTAATTTCTTATGACCCTTTTTGATGGTCATAAACATTGGACGCATGCGTTCCATTCCTATAACTTTCTTGGTTTTTTGCATTTTGCATCATTCAAGCATACAAAATAATGATTATCAAGTTACTATAGATACATGATGGCTTACCTTGTAATAGTCCTTCAAGTCTTTCAAATGAATTTATTAAGTGCAATAAGGACTTGAAAGACTACTATAGGGTAAGCCATTATGGACCTATAGTAACTTGATAATCATTATTTTGTATGCTTGAGAGATGCAAAATTCAATTGAATATCATCATTTTCAAGCAATAACAACTCCTTATATGGTGCTAGCTCAACGGTATAGCACCTGCCTAATTATAGGCAGGAAGTTGGTGGTTCGAATCCTCCAAGCCCTATCATAAATTTGTTACTATGAGAAAGACTAAATTCGCATATATATGACTATTAGTAGTTGGTTTCTCATATCTTAGTTGTATTTAGATTAGTCATTAATATGTTATAATCTAGTAGTTTATTTAGTCGTATATCTAGCCATTAATTGTTGCAATCAATGACTAAATCATTGACTATGAATGACTAATAAGCCAAGCTATTAGACTAAGTGAAATACGACCAAGTTAGTCAAGCTATAAGATAGTGGAAATTAGCTACTATTAGTGGCTGACTAAAAAATAGTCGTTTATAGCCTAATTTTAGTGATTTTTTTAGTCATGAATTTCTCATTTTGTACTAGTGAACTAAGAAAGTGAAAAAATGCTACAATTTTCTATCGCAGGGTGGTGTGACACTACTACAAGTACCAATTCAAGATATGTACAAGACTTTAAAACTAGTTTTTTTTTCCTTGTTACAAGTTTTCTTGTATGATTAAGTTGTTGGTTATATTATTCATATTAGTCATATTCTAATAGGGAAAAGGAAACATGAATATCGTCTCTACTTTGATATTGAAAACTGAATGTTAGCAGTTGTTTCATTTATGCACAGATTTAGGGTTATGTTATCGCTAAAACGAGTAAATAAACAATCTTACGTTTATGATAAACTATTTTAAAAATATGTACATCTAAGTTTATCATTGATTTATTTATTAACTAGCAACAAAACTTCTGCAAGATTATTATTGTTATACCTTATGAGAAAAATACAAGGATCGAATATATGTATCTTTAATTCTATTGGAAAAAAACTATCTAAACTTAGCAAACCTCCGATGGATAGTCGTCATTTATATCAACTCAACCAAAGTAATAGGTTTCCAAGTAAGTCATGGTAAATGTAAAAATTAATACCATAAAACGTAACTTAACAATCTACAATAATGCAAAACCCTTAAACACGTTAGCCTCACAACGCACTCGAAATATATAACTTACAACAATGCAAAATCATGATACGCATGTAGAAAAAAAAAGGTGAAGAGAACCGAAGCGTTCTCCCAAAATCGGTGGTCTTAGAGTCAATAAAAAAATTACAGATTGGAATTTTTAAAATATATGCACATAATACATTTGTTTTTACAAAGGATCAAATAGAAAATAAACATTGATAGGAAGTAAATACTATATAGACAAATGATAGAAACACCATATATTTCAACTTTGCAATGAAAGTAAAATTCTATATAACCGTGTATAAAATGCACTTTTATATTGTTCATTAAAAGTCGGATTTACAACCAACAACCAAGCCCTTCACTAGTTAGTATAACATAAGTTAAACCATAATACTATTAAAAAGAAATTCCCATAATGTTGAATGGATTCAGTTAAAGAATCCAATAGTAACCCTTTGAAACATTACAGCCAACCTCTAAAGCCTCTGTAAAAAATGACCAATACTTCAATGCCCAACTAAAACAGCAAGGCCCTTCCAAAGAGCAGTACCTAGAAATATAACCAACATTTTAAGCCATTAACTCAACTTTAGGATTTTGGGAACCGTGTCCGAGCAGATAAACCTGTGAAGTGCGCATTTATTTTGGTTTGTATGAGATTTTATACACTGGTGCATAATCTATAAAATTAATAGTCAGAAGTAAAACTATTACCTACAATATTTTCATGTATGGAAACCCCATTAGTGTTAGCTGATGATAAACTAAAATTACAAACAATATCAATCAATGGAATGGAGAATGTATTATTAAGAATGCTCATACAGGCTGGCTGCAACCTCACAACCTCCACTATAAGCTCTGAAGTGAGCTAGAGCTATGAGGGAGATACCTTAGAGAGACAAAAACCTACATCATTCTATAAGGAGGAAAGTGGCCAGTATTCAAGGGAATTAGTTATTTTGTTATAAAGGGAATTCTAAACAGAGCTTCTAACGATCAGCTTGGGTTAATGCTCTAAATGAAATTCTTGAGAAAGTATAGAGCTGCCAAAGAAAATCTTGTTCATCTTGGGCTCTGTTTTCATAACTATGAGTGAGGCATGTGAGTGTGCCATGTTATGAGATAACTTATTCCCTCTAATACTGGTGGCAACTTCACGTTGTGGAGAGACTACTTTAAAACTAAGAATCTGGGAAAGGGAGTGAAACTAAACAAGTGAAAATATGCTACAAGTTTCTACGACAGGGTGGTGTGATACTATTACAACTACCACTTCGAGATATGTAGAAGACTTTAAAACTAATTTTATTTTTCTTGTTACAAGTTTTGATGTATGATCAAGTTGCTGGTTATATTATTCATGTTAGTCATATTCTATTAGGGAAAAGGAAGCATGACTATCATCTTTACTTTGATAATGAAAACATAATGTTATCATTTCTTTCATTTATGCACATATTTAGGGTTAGCGTTATCGCTAAAACTAGCAAATAAACAATCTTACATTTTCGATAAATTTTTTTAATAATATGTACATGTGAGTTTATCATTGATTTATTTTATTATCTAACAATGAAACTTCTGCAAGATTATTATTGTTATACTTTACGAGAAAAATACAAGGGTCAAATAGATTTATCTTTAATTCTAGTTAAAAAAAACCCTATCTAGACTTACCAAAATGCTGATGGACAACCTTCGTTTATATCAATGCAACTAGAGTAACACAGTTCCAAGTAAGTCATAGTAAATATCTAAATTAATACCAAAAAATGTAACTAAACAATTTACAATAATGCAAAATGCTAAAACGAGTTAGCTTCAAAATGCACTCGAAACATATAACATACAACAATGCAAGACCCTGAAACATGTTAGTTTCTGAACGCAATAGGAAAAATAATGTGAAAAGAACCCAAGCATTCTCCCCAAATCGGTGTTCTCATAGTCAATAAAAAAAATTACAGATACAATTTAAAATATATGCAGAGAATACATTTCTTATTACAAAGGATCAAATAGAAAATAAACAATGATAGGATGTAAAGACCATATACGCAAACACTATAAACACCAAATATTCAGATTAGGTGCTGTGGGGGCTTGGTTGAACCCATACAATGGCTTCCTCATCTTTCATACCATGGAAGAATCATCAGTGTACCCCTTAGGTTGTAGCATGTATATTTCTTCTTCGAATTTACCACGTAGAAAGGCGCTTTTGTCTCTTCTCTATGGAGGAAGAGATACATGATCCAATGTCTCATTATTTTGCAGTGACTCATATTCCTTATCCATGGATGCCTTCCTTGGTGTATCATGGCAAGCCACTTTGTAGAACTGTTTATCAGACCCCACCATCATGTATTACCTATCTAGGAGTTTATAGCACGTCTCTATGAGAAGTGGATCTATATGACATAGCGCAAGGTTGTCATATTGAAATTGATTTTTGGTTCTCCTTTTGTGAGATGAATCTCCACCCATGTTCCCAACAACCTCAAAGACTTTATTAGGCCATTTAGGCCTACGATAGGAAGTAGAGATTGGATCTCAATCCAAACTTGTTTCAAATGCATCCTTAATATCAATATCTGATTCAACTTGGTCCACATCTTCAAATTGTGGGCCTGAATAATCGTAAAAAACAATTAAGGTAGAATAGATTTACCTTCCCTTTTAACTAGCTACAGATCTTGGAATGAATCTGAGTGTGGAAAAAATCATAAGAACTCATATTCCTTAGAGATATGATTTGTGACACCTTGCGATATAAGCTTCCGAGTAGAGAAATCAGAGATCTCAACTGTGTCAGGTTCAAAAACAACTCTCTTTGGGCGAACCAGTATGTGTCATCTCGTAAAGAGATAACAAATTTGTTACTCAATAAGGTTCATACAAAACAATTTTGAACATTCCATGGTCTAATTATATTGTACCCTTCCCTTCATCTTAGATCTAAGTATCATCTTCCATGTACATACTTGGGCCATCAGTGAGATTTAATGAAGAAAATGATTCTTTCGAGAAAACCATGTTGTTGGAGGCTCATGAACCAATGAGGAAGGGTTGATATTTTGAAAACCCATCCTTCAATTCATGGCATCTCTTATGATGATTGGTATTTCTTTCAGGGTCAGTGTAACACCCAAGTTTTGACCCCATTTTCATTAAATGTATATGATGTATATATTGTAAATAATCATGGTGTGGACCTAAAGGAAAAATCCCCACCATTGATTTAGCATTCTATGTTTCGGCGACTAAAATCGTTGGCGATGGTATTTCGCGCTAGCCAACACATTATAATTTTGGCATCATGTAAATATGCAATTTAATTGGAAACCCCAACTAGTAATGTCTGCAACAAATAATGAGATGGGGGCATGACTTCCTAAGGATAAGGAGGGGGGAATATTTAACCTCTAGGGCCCATGGGGAAAATCCAAATGTCAATGGAAGAACCCATTAAACTGTCGACTACCTTTCTTGTCTCATTCACCCAATCATTTAATTTTTCTAGAAATTGATTGAAGTAGTTATTGCATGGGGATGGGAAGAGTATGGGGAGGAAATTCGAATTTGGGGAAACCCATTTTTGGGGAAAAACGTTTTTGACTTTTGGGGCAAGTTAACACCAAAAATGCATGCCCATTTGGTCATACAACTACATTTTCCATTTTTCCTCACCATTCTCCTTCATGTGGGCTTCCTTCATGTAGCTAAAGCTTCCTGTATGTTCATCCTTCACATGGGGAGTCATTTTTCTCATTTTTGCATGCCAAAAAATTCATTTTGGTATTGTTCAGTAAGTGGGAAAGGAAGGTTTATGTTTTACTGTGTTTTCATTGATTCTCCAATGGCTAGGAACCATTTTTACCTTGCTGAGTGGTCAAGAATCTGGATTCACATTTTGGGCTTTATAACAGTCATTTCGGCTCCCGTATTTCCATAGTCGCCTTCATAAATTAGAAATACAATTTGGGTTTTTGCAGAGGCCAATTTTGACTCTATGGTGTCATTAAACGATTGTTGAGATCGTGTTTCTCTCCTTTGTGTTTTTCTCCATCTCTAAATCCATTTTTTGGGTTTCCAAACATTTTTATAAGGATCACCAATTGGTATATTGTTGTATGTGCACCCTTTCCTTGGTTTTAGTTTTTATGCTCCTTGATTTGGTTTGAATCTAGTTAGGGGTGGAATAGGTAAACTGCTTGATAAATCTAGTGCATGAGGAACCTCATTGAGGGATCTTGAGGGATGAGTATTGCTTACTACACATCCTGAATAGCACTTGAAGGGAATGCATAGCCTGGGTGTGTATGTATTGCGAAAGCCAAGTCAAATCTTGTGCACGTGTCGATAGCTCTGTGGTTGAGCTCACTAGCATAGCAACCAAGCCTTTCCATCCCTTTGGAAGCTTGATAAACCCAAACATAGCTTTGGATTGGTTGAGAGTTAACATATCTTTTGGTATGTGTGAGCCTGCTTGATTTCCTTATTCCTCGTGGGAATCATGCCTAGCTCAGGGGTGGAAGTGTTGCTGAGAGATTAAGGGGAAAAGTGGCCTATGGCTGGGTGGAACATTGCAACAACATAGCTGGTTGTAGGACGATATTCTTCTTAACATAAGTATTCTTGCGTTTAAATCTTTGCATTTACATTTGATAATTAATTACAATGAACATGTGAATGAATTGAATAAAATTTGCTTCATGGGGCTAGTTTCCCAGATTAGATAGCAGCAATAGACGCGTTCTCTCTCTAGTAGAGGGGCACAGACGTGAAAATCAATCTTCCTTATGCCATCTAGGAGGGAAATATAGTATCTTTCAAGAATTCTGAAAAATTGATATCTTGTTTTCTAAATATACTTTTTTTTTGAATGGTTTCATTTATTACAATACGAACAACTAATCTATTCAAACCCCTTCTACTTGTCCTCCTTGGAACCTAAGGCTCCACCTAATGGATTAAACTCCTCCTTTGGCTCAAATCCAGTATTATCTTTGTCATTTCCCTTCAGTCTTCCAATATCTTGTGCATTCTTTGTCTCCCCATCCAGAAGAGATAGATATTTGGAGGCTTTTGGTGTTGCCATATGGAACGACTTATCTTGATCTTGAATGAGGCATTCACTAAGTGCATCAAATTAGGGAATTCACTAGTTTTGGGTTGTCAATCTACTAGAGTAGAAGGAGGACACAAATACAGAACATTTAGTAGCCAAGATTTCTAAGAATCGATATCACCAATTACTCATCCTTCTTGTCAATTGCACACTGCTTGCACTACATGAGCAAAGACTTGAACTTGGAGAAGAATTGTTGGAGGGTTTCAAAGCTGTTGGGTTCAAGATAAATCAACTCATTCTCCAAAATGTTCCCTCTTCGCTCATCCTACTTTAGAAAAAAAAATTTGATCTTATGCCATACTTCCCTTGGTGTTTTCAATCCATCAATGTGGAACAATAACTCCATGGAGATATGAATGTACATAAAACCAAATTCTTCATCCAATTTGTTCAACTACTTAGATTTCTCTAAAGGTTGTTAGGGTTCGACCTCCTTTCCAATAGTGACCCTTTACAGACCTTTGTTGCACAACAAAATCTAAATATCTCCCCTCAAATCAAGTTAATTAAAGAGTGTGAGGATCCTTAGTGTCAAGGATGTTGAATTCTCCATTTTTTGTCTTCAGGAGTATCATAGTTCTTTTCAACGCTTCAAATAACTTGCAAAAAACTCTCAATTTCAAAGGTAAGTCAGTTCAATCACACTCTGCTTCAACATGCACACATTATCAAGGTGGTTCATACCAAGCTAGACTTCCCTGGATAAATCCAGAGACAACAAGGCAAAGATACCAATATTTATGTGGAATGCAGTTTCTTATGAGGCATCAATCGAAGTTTTTATGGATTGAAATTGGGCTAGATTGAACCTCACTGTGAAAATAATGAATGAATGAGGGAAAATTTTAACGCAAGAACCGTAAAAAAGTAATGGTGAAATTATTCATACAACAGGCAAAAAAATAGCAACATAACCATAACTCCGTAGGAACTAACATGTATGTAATACATCCATAACAAAATGAAGAAAATTTGAATCCTCAAAGAGTGGTTTGAATTCCATGACTTGGAATCCATAAATCACTACCTCTTGAAAATCACCACTAGAGGCTCACCAATGCAACGCGGGACAACTAAAACACATTACAATCACTTAACTCACCAAGGCATGTGAGCAAAGGAATCCAATCTCCATAAATCATGCAAAGTTGGCGCTAGGCTAAGTGAAGTTGAACTAACTGTGGCCCATCATAGCATAACTCAACACAAACTAGGGTGAACTGGCGGTGGGACTACCATGACTCAGTGTGGTTTCCTAAAATATAGGGATTGCCGTGTGGAGCTCTCTCGAGCTCCTAAACTTGTGCTCAGTGGGAAATCAAGTTGTAGGTAGACCCGAGATAATTTCTCCATGGCACTGTTAAAATGGCAATATATTCTTATGCTAGGAAAGGGACATTTATTGGCATTTACTTTTATGTGATTAATTACAATAATTAATCATTAAGAATATGCATATGTTTTCTATCATTATCTCAAACACATTTAAACAAAATTCTCAAAATCATAAATTTTTCATAATTATGTGAGTTACTGAATATGTGTTTTAGTGAAGGTTTATTTGTTATCAATCTACCGTATAACAACACCAATCAATAATTTTCAAAAAATTAAAAAATTAGCAAATAAAATTATTTTTTCAAAACATTTATCCAAAAATTTTAAATATATTAAATATCAACAGCTAAATATAAATAAAATTTTATCCTAATTCATTATCTCTCAAACAAATATTATTCAAAAAATTTCTAATTTATAATATATATTCACCACTAATAAAATAACAAATGCCTCCAAAGTGCTCCATGGTTCCAAATAAAAGAAATTACAAATCCAAAATATTGAATTGCTAATAAATACTAAAATATCATTCGATAAAATGTTGTATTGGGAGATATTATAAGAGAACATTCGCTAATGTAAAAAATATGGGTTGACTATGTCTATTAGTTTATGTTTATAAGCCTATTATTTTGGCAGGTAATAAATGATGGCTTTGTGTACATGTTGCAACTGACTCGTAATTGGTTTTTTAGTTTTTTTTTTTCAGTAAAAGTTGAGTGCACATATGTTAAAGTCAATTCTAAAAAGTTAAAGAGAAGTAAGAACTGCAATACACCGTCATATACATTGTATATCTATTTCCTTCTGGCAAAACAATATAAAACAATTATATGACATAAATTCAGCAATATCAGTTAACTGGGTTGAGATGTTGAAAGAAACATGGCCTTAATAAGTTGTATCGGTCTGTTTGCGAATAGGTGGAGTTCACAGCATGTTAGGATGTTGTTTATAAAGTCAATAAACGTTTACAAGGTTAATAAAATGTCAAATCCTCTTTCCAGATTCAATAGTGTCCCTCGCTAAGACTCAAAGGGTTGGTAGATGTTTTAAATATAGATTAACAACCAGAAAAGAATTTTGAGCTCGTAGATGCACAGCCACTTTGATATTTATAAAATGCGGTGGAGGGAAGATGGAGCATTACAAGGACCTTTAACAACTGCCAAAACATTTAAATTTTTGTTATAGAGACTATAATTGCTTTCTTCCCCAAAGTCAAAGTTAATAACAATCTTAAACGTCAAGTTTGATATAGAAGTAAAGTTATATACAAAAATAGAAGCCAACACAAAATTTGACATATTCAAACTAACCAACATTTTGCAAATACAATGGCAATACAGAAATACAGTCCAACTACAATGGAAATAAACCTAGCTACAGATATAAAGCTAGATAAGAGAGAATATGCAAATATAAATCTAGCTAAAGAAATAGGAGTCTCAACACAAATTGACATATTTGCGATAAGCAACCGCACGTAATTCCAAATCGAACTGAAACAGCAACCATCAAACTGGAACTCACAACCTCATCACAAATAAATAGCCCTCTGTAACTCAAGGGTCCTACCCATTAAATTCTATAAACATAAATAACCCTCTGTAACTCAAGGGTCCTACCCATTAAACTCTATAAACATAAGCCTAACTTTAATAGACCTAACCAAGCTGGAACCCACAACCTCATGACAAATAAACTCAGGAATATTACCCATTAAACTAAGGGTTGATATTGTATAAACATAATCCCTTTGTAACTCATGGATCCTACCCATTAAGCTATCCATTAAGCTCATGGTAAACATCATTTAAACATAAGGCTAACTTTACCCACAACTTCATGACAAATAACCTTCTGTACATGGGATCCTACCCATTAAACTAAGGTTCAATAGTCTATAAACATAAGTCAGGATCCAATGAAACTATCCATTAAGCTCAGGGTAGACAATCTTTAAATCTTTATACATAAGCTTGACTTTACCCACAACCTTTTGTCAAATAACCTGCAGGGATCTTCCCCATTAAACTTAAGGGATCTTAACCATTAAACTAAAGGTCTGCACTCTATGCACATAAACCTAACTTTAATACAACCAACCAAATTGGATCTTACCCATTAACTAAAGGTAGGCACTCTATACACATAAGCCTAACTTTAATAGATCCAACCAGATTGAAACCCACAACCTTGTGACAAATATTCCTCTATAACTCAAGTATTGTACCCATTTGAACTTTGTCATAATAAAACATATATAATTTCACAAAATAACAAATCCAATATTAACATTTTAGTACATGCTTGTGCAATTAATTATATCATTTTTTTTTTTTACAATTTTATTTGTCAATATTTTATATAACAGTTATATGTAATCCAACTATTCATACTCATAATAATACTCTACAGAACTAAATATGCTGCAGAGTAAATATAATAGACTAAATATCGAACGGGGATAAGAGAATATCGTTCCGGTGGTGTCAGCGAATGTACCTTCATTCAATACTCCTGCTGCAGTTGCGACTGCCTGCATGGAACTGCATTGATCATTACTCATTTCTTCATTCATTTGCATATGAAAATCCTCCTGATGTATGAAAAATCGATTGTCGTGATGTGTGAAAAATGGATCGTCCTGTGTGAAAAATGGATCATAAGAAGAGTACCATTCGCCAGTGTGAAAAAATCGATCCTGATGTGTGAAAAATGGATCGTCCTGTGTGAAAAATGGATCATAAGAAGAGTACCATTCGCCAGTGTGAAAAAATCGATCCTGATGTGTGAAAAATGGATCATCCTGTGTGAAAAATGGATCTTCCAGCACATAAGAAGAGTACCATTTGCCAGTGTTGTACAGCGAATCAGCAGTGTTACTAGCAACGTTTATGATTGCTTTCGTGTTCTTCTCTGTTCTCTCTACACGATTGAATATTCTGTACTTTCTGTTGTGGAACCAATAGAAGACATTAGCGTCCTCAACTTGTCCGAACTCTTGTAGCTGAGCTGTGATTGTTTTGATTTCATTTCTGGAAGGTTTTACCATGCCAGACTCAAATTTGGGTATTAATATCCTCTTCTGTTCTTTTTTTGGTTTCCACCTCGGCTTTGTTTTATGCCAGCTCCTTTCCTCATTCGCCGATGATGTACCTGTATGAAGAGGCCGAATTAACAGGAGATTTGGAGAGGCATTGATTAGAACTTATCATTCAAACATCGTGAGCTACACTAATATTAAATAAACATATCAATTCCAAATCGATAGTCCCATGCCTGCCGCTAAAATCCAAGTTTCTTTATAAGAATAGGATTTGTCTACATCAACAATATGGTGGGGAGAACAATAACTCTATGCACATTATCTATCTAAATACCGTCCATTATACATTACAGCACAGATCTGACTACTGCCGAAAAACGTTGTATTGGATTTATCTAAGATCACCCAAAACAAAAAGAAAAAGAATGATACGGCGGCGATGCTATCATATCAAATCAAAGAAGAAGAGGACGTTGGAGTTGCAGCGCATACTCACCTTCGTAGCATGGTCTCTGGACGGAAATAGCTGAGGAATTTGACGATCCGTAGCCTTGATTGTCTGACGTTGAGGGCTTCACTTTGAACATACTAGTCCAACTCTGCCTAGGCTTGGATTTCATGTTGTCCATCGCTGTTCAGTCTTCTTCAAATCAGTTGCTGCTACAGCAAAAACAGACAGTCAGTCACGATCAGTGGTGATGAATATATCTACTAGTAAAAGCTATACCTGCTATTAGCTAATACCAATCCGATAGCCAAAACCGAGCCGACTAAACTTGGGTTTAGGGCTCAGTCAATATTTAAAATTTCAATTTTTAACTCCGACCAAGTTAATACCCGCGATCAAGTTATGTGCGATCAAGTTACCTGCGATCAAGTTGATGCCTGATACTATCAACTTACCTGCGATCAAGTTTGGTAGATGCGATCAACTTGATACATGCGTGATACATGCGATCAAGTTTGGTAGATGCGACTAGATTGGTAGAATATGATTCTTAGTCTAAAGACTTAAGAATTTACAAATGATTCTACCTGTCAGTAAAATGAAGTAAACTACTCACTTTTACAAATCCAAATAACTTATGAAAAACATATGCCCAAATATGTAGGAAGATTTAAATCGACTAAGTTGTCATAAAACCTCAAACTTTCAAGCGGTGAGATTTTTATGGGTTCTTGTTCTTTTACTTATTAGTAATTGTAAAAGACATTTACAAAAGTAAATCTGGAAATATGAGCGGCCAAATAATCATGAATTCAACCACAAACCATTTCATATATTTAACTATGCGGAAATACAAAGTAATACAAACTTGTCTGTTACAAAATGGTCGGTCCAGACTCGTGCGTCCAGACTCGTCGGTCTACAGAGCTTCAGCTCTTCAACTAAATTACATGCACAAAAGCTTGAGCTTCGACTTCACTTTCTCACCCTGAGTTCCTCTGCTGTGTATCTTTTTCTGTTTGTTCTCATGTGTAAACTGATTTACAAAATGCTTCTTCTATTTATAGGCAATTTGAGAATTGCTACTACATGGGCCGACTTACTTTCCATTAAACACTGCAATAACTATCTACCTAACAACTTAGCTTCTGTCGATTGAATTACGCTGCCTATATGTGGACTTTTCCTTCTTGTCAGACTGACAGACAAGATTGTGGCTTGTACAGACTCTGACATAGTCGGCTGGAAACCAAGCACAGATCTAGTAATTACATTTTCCAACACTCCCCCTTAGTTATCATCAGATGGGATTTTTAAAACAAAACTTACAAAATGTTTCAGAGCTTAGACATGCTCTGTTTATGACAGAGTTCATTGTGGAGAACTTGTCATTCCAAGATAACTACGCAGATACTGGAAGATGTCCTTTACCAATGGCTTTGTCAAGATGTCTGCAAGTTGGTATTTAGACCTGCAAAATTCCAAACAAATTTCCTTGTCGTTTACCAACTCTCTTATAAAATGAAACCTTGTATCGATGTGCTTGGTTCTCTTGTGAAACACATGATTCTTTGATAATGCTATGGCTGAATTGTTGTCACAGAAGATTGTTGTTGGTTCTTGATGGTTCAGTGACAAGTCTTTTAAGACTCTCCTCATCGAGACAGCTTCACATGCAGCACTTGTTGCTACAACATACTCTGCTTCAGCTGAAGATAGAGTTACTATGGGCTGTTTTTTTGAAGCCCATGAAACAACACCTGTACCAAAATGGAATGTGTATCTAGATGTGCTTTTCCTGTCGTCTATGCTGCCTCCATTGTCACTGTCAGTGTAACCAATGAGTTTAAAATTTTCTGAAGTTGAGTACATAATACCAAGGTTATTTGTGCCACTTACATACCTCAGAATTCTTTTACGTGCTTGCCAATGTGAGTCTTTTGGTGACTTACACCATACATAATGTCTGGTCTTGTTGCTGTCAAATACATAAGGTTGCCAACAAGCATTTTGAATAGCATAGGATCTATAGTGGATCCTTCATCATCCTTACTCAATTTTAAACCTGTTATCACTGGTGTTGGGGCTGTCTTGCAGTTAGACATGTTAAAACTTTTTAAAACTTCACTTGCATACTTAGACTGTGATATAAAGATACCACTTTCAGACTTCTAAACTTCAATGCCCAGAAAAAATTTCATAAGCCCTAGATCAGTCATTTCAAATTCACTTTCCATGACTGTTTTAAAATCTGTTATGCCATAATCACCAGTAAATATTAAATCATCTACATACAGGCAGACAATTAACATCTTACCTTGCTCATCGACTTTGGGGTACAAAGTCGGTTGACTTTCACTTCTGTGAAATCCATTTTCAATGAGATAGGAATCAATACGACTGTACCAAGCTCTAGGAGCTTGCTTCAAACCATATAATGCCTTTTTCATCCTGTACACTTTGTGCTCTTGACCTGGAACTTCATACCCTTGTGGATGTTCCACATATACTTCCTCTTCTATATAGCCATTTAAGAATGCCGACTTGACATCCATTTGATGAACATGCCATTTGTTTTGTGCAGCAATGGCCAAAACTGTTCTGACTATATCCATGCGTGCAACAAGTGCAAACATTTCATTGAAGTCGATGTTGGGTTGCTGTGTGAACCCTCTTGCTACCATTCTTGCTTTGTGCTTTTGCACATTCCCATTAGCATCTTGCTTTGTCTTATAAATCCATTTGACACTGATTACATCTTTGTCTTTTGGTACATCAACCAGTTCCCATGTCTAGTTTTTCTCAATGCATTCTATTTCTTCATCCATGGCTTGTGCCCATACTTCTTCTTCAACAGCTTCTTCAAATGTTAGTGGATCATATATAGGGGAAAATGATGCAAACAGAGAGAATGAATTAGGTGTACCAGCTTCATATATCTCTCGCAGACTTCTTGTCTTCATCGGTTCTATCGATGTCGACCTCGATGAAATGCTTGATGGAGTCTACTGTCCACTTGGTGTACTTGCCGGTGTAGCTTGAGCTGCTACTTGTGTCGATGGTCCTTGTGCTGAACCATGTCTTGGTGTCATGGGAGTCGACGGTGCTCCGATCGGTTGAATTACATGTGGTATTTGAACAAATTCCTCTTCCATATCATCATTGTCAATGTTCAACACAATCTTGACATTTGTGTCGACGGTTCCATCCCATGATTCATTCTCAACAAATTGAACGTCCCGACTGATTATCACTTTCCTTGTGACGGGGTCATACAACTTGTATGCTTTTGTGTCTTCTGAATAGCCGACAAAAATACATTTCTGTCTCTTCTTGTCTAGCTTCCTTCTCAGCTCATCTGGAATATGAGCATATGCAACAAAACCAAAAACTTTTAAATGAGAAACACTATGATTCATACTTGTCCATGCTTCTTGGGGAACTTTGTTCTTCACACTCTTTGTCATACATCGGTTCATAATGTATACTGCAGTTGCGACTGCTTCACCCCAATACTCATTTGGCAAATGCTTGGCTGCCAACTTGCTGCGTGCCATCTCCATGATGGTTTTGTTATTTCTCTCAGCAATATCGTTCTGCTGAGGTGTATACCGTGCAGTGAATTGTTTTTGTATGCCATGGGTCTTGCAAAAATTAAAAAATTCATTTCAAACATATTCACCTCCTCTGTCGGTCCTTAAAATCTTGATGCGGTGTCCACTCTGGTTCTCCACGAGTGCCTTGAACTACTGAAAATATCTAAATGCATCAGATTTGTGTTTCAAGAAATATACCCATGTCTTTCTTGAGTAGTCATCAATGAAGGTTAGACAATACTTGTAGTCACCAATGGATGATGTCTGCATTGGACCACAAATGTCAGAGTGCACAATTTCAAGTGGTGTGCGTGCTCTATAGGACTTTTCGATTGGAAATGTCTCTCTGTGCTGCTTGCAAAGAATGCAGCCTTCACAAACCCTCTCTGGTCTGTCGATCAATGGTAATCCCTTCACCATATTCTTTGTGTGAAGTAGCTTCACCCCACCAAAATTAAGATGTCCAAATCTAAAATGCCACAACCAGGATTCATCCCGAACTTCTGTCTGAAATGCAGCTTGCAAATTAGTGCTGCAATTTTCTCTCTTGTCGAGGATCTCGATTGTTTCCTCACTTTCTGCCTTGAATGCAGCTCCTGTCTTTGTCTTCCCTTTTATGTTGGAAACTATCCTCAATGGAAACAAGCGGTTGCTTGTCATTGGCACTTTTGCTATCAGCTGGTCGCTTGGACGCTTGTCTTTGATCACACAGTGTTCATCTTCAATGTAGACTTTGTAGCCTTTTTGTAACAACTATCCAATGCTTAACAGATTATGTTTCAGACCTTCAACATGATAGATATCAGGGATATACTTACTCTAACCCTGTTTTGTTAGAATATCAACAGTGCCTTTTCCTAAGACAGTGACTTGGACATTGTTTCCAAGTGTAACATCAATTTTAACTGAAGTGTCTAGACTGGAAAACAGATCTAAATTACCAGTCATAGGGTTGCTGCATCCTGACTCTAAGTACCATATCTCATGTGGACTTTCTTGAACAGCATTGCATTCAAGTGGAGATGTCGATGCCATTAATATTGCACCTATCGAAGTGTTGGTATTGGTTTGCTGACTTGGGCTTTGCCTTCCTTGGTCATATTGCTTCTTCCTGCATTCATATGCATAATGACCAAACTTCTTACAGTAATGACATTGAAATTTTTTATTTATCAAACCTCTGGCCACTTGGCTCACTTGGGTTCTGGTTATCCCCTCTGCCACCGACATTTGTAGGACTTCTGCCTCGTCCTCCTCTTGAAGAACTTCTTCCTCTGCCTCTAAAGTTGTTTCTCCCCCTGCCTCTACCACGGCTTATGGATGACTGTGCTGCAAATGCACCTTCCAATGATGTTTGTGACCTGCTGATTCTGTGTTCATGATTTATGAGTGAATCTTGCAGCTCATCAATGCTAAATGTTGACATGACTGTGTGTTCCTATAAGGTCACAACCAAGTTTTCAAATCTTGGGGGAAGACTTCTAAGAATTTTTTCAATAACCCTTTGGTCTGATATAGGTTCTCCATGAGATTTCAGTTGGTTTATCAACCCAACAACTCTGGTGTAGAATGTGTCTACATTCTCTGAATCTTTCATGCACAAAGATTCAAAATCTTTTCTCAGAATCTGCAGCTTGGATGTCTTTACCTTATTCAAACCTTGATAGGGAGTCTCCAATGTATCCCATGCTTCCTTAGCATTAATCTTTGCTGCTATTCTTGGGAGTATGCTGTCATGCATAGCTTGATGTATGAAAAACAGAGCTTTTCCATCTTTCTTCCTCTGTTCTCTCAAGACATCTTTCTCGGCCTGTGTGAGATTGTTATATGCTGCCATATCTGCTGGTTCTGCATAACCATGCTAGACTATCTCCCAAACATCTTGACCTATGAATAAAGCCTTCATTGTTAAAGACCAATATTCATAATTCTTTCGTGTAAAACTTGGAGGTTGCAATGAACCAGAAGTGGAAGCCATTTTTAATTTTTTTAATTAATTTTCCTTAGAAAGTTAATTTCCATTTTTTAAGACAAGATTTCTTTCCTAAAATATTGGGTTGTTATAAACCTTGCTCCGATATAACCTTGCTCTGATACTAGATAGCCAAAACCGAGCCGACTAAACTTGGGTTTAGGGCTCAGTCAATATTTAAAATTTGACTTTTTAACTCCGACCTGTTTTTACTGCGACCACCTTTTTACTGTGACCAAGCTGGTTGGTGCGACCAAGTTAATACCCGCGATCAAGTTATGTGCGATTAAGTTACCTGCGATCAAGTTGATGCCTGATGCGATCAAGTTACCTGTGATCAAGTTTGGTAGATGTGACTAGATTGGTAGAATATGATTCTTAGTCTAAAGACTTAAGAATTTACAAATGATTCTACCTGTGAGTAAAATGAAGTAAACTACTCACTTTTACAAATCCAAATAACTTATGAAAAACATATGCCCAGATATGTAGGAAGATTTGAATCGACTAAGGTGACATAAAACCTCAAACTTTCATGTAGTGAGATTTTTATGGGTTCTTTTTCTTTTACTTATCAGTAATTGTAAAAGACATTTACAGAAGTAAATCTGGAAATATGAGCGGCCAAATAATCATGAATTGAACCACAAACTATTTCATATATTTAAATATGCGGAAATACAAAGTAATACAAACTTGTCTGTTACAAAATGGTCGGTCCACACTCGTCCATCGAGACTCGTCGGCCTACAGAGCTTCAGCTCTTCAACTAAATTACATGCACAGAAGCTTGAGGTTTGACTTCACTTTCTCACCCTGAGTTCCTCTGCTGTGTATCTTTTTCTGTCTGTTCTCCTGTGTAAACTGATTTACAAAGTGCTTCTTCTATTTATAGGGAATTTGAGAATTGCTACTACATGGGCCGACTTACTTGCCGACTTACTTTCCATTAAACACTGCAATAACTATCTACCTAACAACTTAGCTTCTGAAATAAATTCGATTGAATTACACTGCCTACATGTGGACTTTTCCTTCTTGTCAGACTGACAGACAAGATCGTGGCTTGTACAGACTCTGACAGAGTCGGCTCGAAATCAAGCACAGATCTACGAGTAATTACATTTTCCCACCCAATCTGACAGAAGCGAGCCAGGTAACGACACATGAATTCTTCATTGAGAGTTGAGAATTGGTTTCTTTTATATTTCAAGAAACATTTAATGATTGAATGCTATTCGTTTAAATGTCGGATTACAGCGAGGCCTCGGGATGCACGGGGAAGCGTTTTTGCTCGTAAGTTGTGTGAAGGAACTTCATTTCACTAGTGAATTTGAATTATTATGCTGCATTGTAGCCAGGTGGTGTTCGCACTGGTTGAAACCACATCTGACATTACTCGATGAATATTTTTCAAGGCGTGCAGAACAAGTTTACTAATAACAAAAAAAATAATTGGGTGATTTTGGGATTTCTCTCTGACCAGAGAATAATAAATCTGAAGTAGTTTCTTGTGTTTTGGTAAACTGTTAAATTGTGTAATTCTCAAGACAAAAGGTTGTTTCACTTACCGTGGTATCTTTATTTTAATTATTTTTACTTTAAAATTTTTACTTTAGTACTATAAAAATTAAAATTACTTCATTTAAAAATTAGGTTTTTAATATTTATTTAATTTGATTTATTTATTTATATAAATTATCTTTAAATCTTTTACTTTTTAACTATTTTAATATAATATGAAAAAACAAATAAAACAATTTTATTTACATATAATCATTAAAATACAATAAAACTAATTTTTTTAAATTTAAAATTTTAATGTAAGTTTGAATTTTTTCTTTAAAAATAATTAGACCACTTTCAGTAATTGTGTTTGTTGCTTTATTTAATTTATCATGAACATAAGAAACATATAATTGTTATTAAATATAAGAAAATGATAATTGGAATTTTCCATTCTTAACTGGTTTAAGCTCTATACTATAAACTTGTAATATTTTTTATAATTAATTATGTATAAAGAACTATAAAAAATGTTTAAGGTCACTAAGGTTAACATATTTACAAAAAATATTAAAATTAGATTTTTTGTTGGGACAATTATTTAAATTATTTTATGTAAAATTTATGAAGGGTTTATTATGGGGACAATAAGAATTTGTCATGGTTTGATATATGCATAATGTATGTAATTAAATAAAATCATTGTCAATTTGTCACAGTTTTGAAGTGTGTTGTCACACTTTTGAAGTGTGTTTGATGTCGGCTACACTAAAATCAAGATTTAAGTTTTGTTTGATTTTAGTTAAAACAACCAAAATCCAAAGTATATGATTTATGAAAGTTACAAAAGTTAATAGTTACTAAAACCAGCGTAGATCCAAATCCTAGGTTCTATCAAGCACCGAGATGGATCAAATATTTCGAGGTGCAAACCTCTTCTTAAGTATCCATTGATTTGATTCAAACGAAAAGACACATCTTTTTATTTAAGGTCCACATAAAATTTTATTATCATTAATATTTAATATTATTTATGACCGACATATAATATTTTTTATTTTGTTAGGAACGAACATTGCATCATTTCTCCACACATGGTTTTAAAACCATATGCAAGGCCCTCCTACAATCACGAGTTGTTTAGGAGGCCTTGCACATGGTTTAAAACCCATGTGCAAAGCCTCCTAAACCATGTACAATAAAACCATGGGTTGTTTAGAATGCCTTGCACATGGTTTTAAAACCATGTGCAAGGCCAACATTTTTTGGGGATAATTCAATTTTGTGTTTTTTTTTCACCCACATATTTTTTTAGGGATAATTAAATTTTTACTTTTTTATTGTTTTTTAGGTAGGAACATTACAACATCTCTCCCATATTAGATTGTTTTTGTAGCCAAAATTTATTTTGGCCTATTAGAAAATTTATTTTTTATTAATAAAAATAAGGTTACTAAAGTGATATTATTTTTTATTTTGTGTTACAAAATCTCTCCCATAATATTCACTATCACTATTATTTTTTGCCGACATGTTACAAACTTTACTGACTTTACAAGATCTCCCCCATAAGGTATTGAGATGGGTGCAGTATGCAGCATCCAAGAATGTCCAACGCCTGTCAATGCCCGCGAAATATAGAAATACCTCCTCCTGCTGCCCTTTTCAGCAGTGGTAGTCTAACTACACTGCAACTCTCCAACTACAATCTCACAAATATTCCAAACGGTTTTATCTGATACAAGAATATCATTTCTTTCTCTTTCAGTAATATCGAATTCACTGACGAATCTTTAGCTCTCTTCATTTCTCGTTGCCCAGTTCTGCAAGAACTTGCCATAAACCCTTCTGTTGGCCTGTTGAAGCCTGTAATCTCAGGCACCCACATTAGAGATATAGTTATAAATGATAATCACATCGAGGTTTTAACCATAAAATGTTCCAAACTTGTAACTCTGATACCAGAGAAGATAAATGTTTTGAGAGTGAATGGGGTGTTCTTTTAATAACTTTCCCATGGCATCCGCAACGTGACAATGGAGTGTGAAAATAGATTAGTTGAACTGTCGTTGATATTGGAGTTGGATGAAGATGCACCCAATGTTTCAGCTGAAAGGGTTCTTGAAATTGTGAGTGAGTTCAAATCATTGAAGAAACTCTCCATTGATCTTTGGGGCCACCTTCCTAGGGAAAATGTAGAGATGACTGTTCCTCTTTTCAAGATCCTCGAGAGGCTTCCTAATCTCGAGTTTCTGTCCATGGCTGGCCTCTTTGCTGTGGTAAGACAAAATTGGACTATGATAACTTTGTGATGTCTTTACGGCGGGAAGTGTCACCACTGTATTGTATAATCTGGACAGAATATATATAGTAAAGTTCATTTATTTTTATTTTTAAGTCAAAAATTTGACATAGTTTTGGCTTTGCAATGCAACGCAGGAGTTTGCTAGAGATCGGCTGCCACGATGTTTAAGCACCCCACTAGCTAATCTTTGGATAGTTCACATAGACACTATATACCTGGATGATAGGGATATTGCTGTGTTGGGTTGCTTGCTTGAGAGCTGTCCTGCCATTGAAATCATGGAATTTTGACTAGAAGATCCATATACTAAAGCTGGGTACTTGAGATTTTCAGAAACATTGTTTTCATTAACCAGAATTTCAACGTAGGTGAGGATATGCCAGGCCATTGCAGACGGCCACCCAATATTTTAAACATTGTTGTACTGCCATTACACATTTTTTCTGTTTGGAGATGATCCTCTTCCTCGATTACCCATGATGCTCTGCGATATTAATGGATGGCCAAGAAAACAACTTATGAATTTTAATTTAATGCATTAATCTGTGATGTGCTTATTCAATGTGTTACTCTGTGCTCTTGGAGATAAAATGACAATATTCTGTGCTATTAGTTTTTATTAATAAAAATAACTTTACTAAAGTGATATTATTTTTTATTTTGTGTTACAAAATCTCTCCCATAATATTCACTATCACTATTATTTTTTTCCCACATGTTACAAACCTTACATCACGTGACAAGATCTCCCCCATAATATTCACTTTCACTATTATTTTTTGCCGACATGTTAGTAACGTTACATCACGTGACAAGATCTCCCCCATAATATTCACTTTCACTATTATTTTTTGCCGAAATGTTAGTAACGTTACATCACGTTACATCACGTTACATCACGTGACAAGATCTCCCCCATACTGGGATGTAGAGCGCCTCTTGGTGCAATTAAAAAAAATACATTGTTAGAGTTCTGATGTTTATCTAACGTCAAGTGGCACACTTTTTAAGTGTGTTTGATGTCTTTTACACTCAAATCAAAGTTTAAAACAACTTAAGTATTTGTTTGAATTTTGAAGTGTGTGTGATGTGATTCCTATGTGTAACTCCTCTAAAATCCATAAATAAATAAAAAACTTATTACTTAGTGTTTAACCTAGGTGACAACATGGCTCATAGGTAACTTCTCTATTTAAAATTTATAACTAGTACTTACCATTATATTTATGTCAACACAATTTCGAATAAAGCCTTCATGGCTAAACCATTGGTGAACCATAATACTACTAGCTTATGGTTTGTGTCTAATGGTTTGGATTCACACAGGTTTCTTTTTAACAAAAAATGATTAATATATGTAATTTTTTATGACTGTTTTTTTATTTCAGTTTTTCCTTGGTTCTGTTTTGGTTCCAATTTTGGGGGTTGGATTGGTTTGGAAATTGGTATGGAAATTGGTCTCGAAGACCGCTACTGATAACGTTGTTCTAGAATTGTGCAAATTTCTATTGAACTAAGTTCTCTTGGTTTGTTCTAGGGGTATGCTCATTTGTTGTAGAAGTTGCTAAAATTTTAAGGGGATTTTCATTGGAGTGGACTTTGATTTACAAGATCAATATTCAAAGTGATATGATCCGCATAATTAATATTGTTTTCTTTTTTTATGTCGTCTCTTATATTTCTGCATCACGTGGACACCTCTATCATCCCCAGTGTGTATCAAAGCATATTGCTCCGCAAGATGAGGAATAATACCCTGAGAAAAAAATGCTAATGGAGGGGAGTTTAAATGCCCTACTCATAAATGTTTTATAAATTGCAAGCAGACAGAAAACAAGGAAGATGAAAATATGCAATTTTCCATTTGTCGACGTTTTCCAAGAGCATATCATAGAAAATGCTTGCCAAAGTAAGTTATTTCCTTATTCTTTTCTAGTATTGCACTCTCTCTCACAGTCTCTCTGTTTTACGTATTTCTTCGAGTAATTTAACTAGAATCACCAAGGGAATTAAATTTACCCAATTGCATTTTAAGGTATGTTAACCTGCTTGTTGCATCTCATATCCATTCTATTCGAAGATACAGATGATGAGCCACAACGGGATTTGGATGATCTCATCCCAAATAGGATTTTAATATACCGTAGGTAAGCAATTCAGTTCCTCGACTCATCCATAATTCTATTTAACTTAATGTTGTTTCCTTGTATCAAATCGTATGCTTGTGCTTAAGTAGCTTATTCCTAACAACTCCTTTGTTACAGAAAACATAAAATCGACCTAGATTTAGAAACACCATAAAAGAATCACATAGTGTTCCGAGGGGTGTCTTCTATTGATAACAAAGTCAAAAGAAATCATGTAATTTCACCCGAATCTAGTACTTCAAAGTCCAGTGTAAAAAGGGTCATAGATCCCTGTGAACTCAATGAGGAGAAAATCCTTCAAAAACCTTCCAAGGAAAAAGAAAAGAGTAGATTGAGTGCACATGAAACTGCAACTGTAAAAGTTCATGGGGCATCTGAAATGTTGAAGAGGATAATGAGGGAGAAAGATATATCTCTTTCTTTGAAGAAGGAAGATATGATTTCTACATGAGATCTAAGGAAAATTTTAAGTTAGAAGTAGAGTAATACCACATATTTGGTTCTTTTCAATAATAAAACATTCAAGATTTTTTCTTCTAAGCTAGAAATTAAAAAAGGGCCCACTGCTCCTCCATCTTTCATGGACAATGATGTCAAAACTTTGTGATTATTTGTAGGATTTATGTTCTAATAGTTATTATTTGGATGTTTTTGGGGTATCAGTGAGAACTTATCACTCTATGAAATCTTATAACCTATATGCCCATTTTGCACAACGAAGCTTTTTTAGATTAGGATAAATACATAACATGATCGATAATATGGAATGGTTGTAATTAAGCATCATATCATCTTAAAGGAAATGGTTATGACTATAACAATTGTTACTCTTACACTATTCTTGGAATCAATGTGTTCATTACTTAAGCATACATAAGCTTTGAACTATAGGAGATTTAATATGTATAGATTAGGAGGTTACAACAACATCTTATTAGTGATACAACATTAGCCTGTTTCTAATATGATTAACTATTGATCACAAATATCTGTGTAAGATATTATGGAGATTACTATATCTATATAAACTAGTGGTTACATATTGATTCACATGAAATTGGGGATTAACCCTATTGGTGATTCTCATACTCGTCATATAGGGATTTAGACTATGTGATACGACTATTGAATGCTTTCTATTTACCTATGTTATGACAATATAACTAGTAGTGATTACGTGATGACTATACTTACTCTACTAATAAAGGTTAGTCTATATGAATTGCTAGTTATCTATTCCTTTTCCTATATATAGGTAATTTCTATTTTCCTCTATTCCTTGTGATTCCCATAGGTCATTCATCAAATACACGCCTAATATAGGAAGAATTTGCATATTAATGGGTATACTACTCCCTTATTTTCACAATAGTATTTATTAGATTAGCTTGTACATGACTACCCACTCCTTCTATTAGTCTTATTAAGTAGATATAGCAATTGTAATACATCGTTTTTATATAGAGGATCTAAAAGCTGGAGCTTGCTTACTGTGAACTAAGAGCTTGGTTGGTAGAGTATATACTAGATATGTCAAGTTTGATCACTACCTAACACTGATTGCTGGTTGACGAAGGCGAATATAAGAAATATGGTGTACAAGTTGTAGCTCAAACAACATAGGTAATCAATAGTGATATGTAACTAGTTACAACCCCATTGTAGTATGATGAGCTATCCGTATGGGTTGTAATCCTGATCATTGAACAATAATAATGGGGTTTACTCTCTATTCTAACCATACATAAGTTATACCCAGGATCTCTACTAATATAATATTCGATATTACTATGGAGCCAAGTAGTGTATAAGTTGTATTACGGTAATCATTCTACTTGATCTGATATGGAACTCATATGATACTAGCTCGATATAGTGTAATTACCATGGATTCACTCTAAAAAATCATTGTAATTGCATAAGATAGGTTATATCTAGTTATAGGGCTTAAGTAGATTACCTTGTCTCTTATATTGGAATAATGAAGCAAGTGTATTTGTAATGATTGTTCGTAACTAGTAGTAATCTAGTACCTATTATAAACATAATGTATTTGGATAACACCCACTATGTTTCACGTAATGTAATGGGATTTATTAGGTTATCACTATAGATTAATACTCTTAGTAATAAACATACCTATAATCACAGTCATGAGTATAGAAAATAAGTGTAATCATTCTGATCTGGAGTTGTAAACGATGTACTATTTATGTAGAAAGCTTTGGTAACTAGTGTGTAAAAGGACCGATACTTGTTCTCGAATCTCTTATAAGTCCTAGTTGTGTTAAAGGTTGATAGTGTTGATTATACATATATCTATAATGAAAAAGAATAGTGCGCGTGTCAACAGGTTAGTTATGGTTATGCTATCCAAGTAAGCGTTATTTCATCATACTAGTATAAGTTCCATGTGATCACTAGAGGTAACACTAACTCCAAGTTGTTCTAAGCATAGGGTATGTAATGTCAAGCCCAGTGATACCTTTTTTATAAACTTAGTATGAACACCATATCAAGCAAGCACATAAAGTTCAGTTATAGAAACATTAAATATGTATGTATTAGTATCATTAAGTTCCAGGTTAGTATGATTCTGTGTGTTACAATATTATAATATCATAAGCTTACAGGATTATGTCACAAGTAAAAGCTGAATATGCATGATGTGTTTTATTAGCCTAATAAGCATCATATTATAACCATTTAATTAATTTCATCAGAGTTGTAATCATATAAAAAGCTTAGCTTACTCTCTACTAATAGGTCCATTCTGTAATGTTATGTATTTTGAATAATGAATAACACTAATAAAATGTGTTGTATATAACGCTAATGGTTACTAGTCTTAAGTAGGATCATAATCTAAGTGGTTCGAACGTATCGCCTACCAAGGTAGGTCAGTGCGTCATGTGGAATTTAAACCGTTTTTTCCTTAGCGAGGAGAAGAATACTTATGGCACAACGGGACAAAAAGTCAGAAGAAACTTTTGATATTTTGAGTCCACATCTGAACTGCACCCAATTCATTTATTCATACAGACAGTACCTTAACTGTGCAAGAAAATGGGGGATTTATTGCATCTTCACTAATTATCTACTCTTAGTTTTTTTTTTAAGATCCTGCAAATGAATGAACTAAAGTGCAATGAATGAATTTGAATGATGATTGGCCTTACTAATATTGACTTAGTGAATTTTAGTGATTTTTATAAGCATTTATTTAGTCTTTACTTCTAGATATTATTTTTGTGAATTGTTTTGTTGTGAAAAGTTCCTTTATTAAATTAACTCTTTATAATGGTGCTTAGCGAGATTTCAGTTTGTGATATAGGGTCTTTGCTATAATTGAGAGAGAAATAGCTAGCATTAGGTTAGATGATGTGTGCGCAAAGCACCAAGTGCGTTCGACACATAAGTATAGCATGAGGACCGTGGATAAAACTATTACTGAAGGAAAGGTTGAGGGATTAGTTGAGGTATGTCTATTTATACTTTGAACATAGCAAGACTGTCCATATGGGTGCCAAGTATCAATATTTTATGATTGAATGCAATATACCTTCAATTTTTTTGTAACTAGCTTTAAGTTTTTTCCCCATGATGTTAAGTCGTCTTTGAAGAAACTTGAAGAAGGTGGCATCATAAACGATGCCCAAGTTGTTTGTGAAGGAGATGTGCTCTCCCACAAATGTATAAATGGAAGGTTAGATTTGTTTTTCGTTGATAGGTTGAATACTGTTTTCTATAAAATGGATTTTCCTGGTAGTTTTCTTACATTCCTGGGTTAGTCCAGTATGACGATCTATTGGAAACTGACTTTCACATTTTATAGTTGGTTTTTCCTGCCTTTTCTAAAGTTGTGGGTAGTCCTCAAAATGTTTTTTCTTTAGTACATGATGGAGTTGTGTAATTGTTTGTCCATGGAGGTAGCCATTGTGACATGGGATTTTTATTATTTAAAATAGTAAATCCAAAGATATATGAAATAAATATTATTGTGAGTGGTAAATTCTTATCTTAGCTTTGGAAAAAGTCTACAATGATCATATGCTAGATCTATCTTCACACATCTCAAATTTAGAAATCTGTTTTTATTTCATTTCTAAAACTGCATCATATATTACTTTCTTGCACAAAAACTGAATAGAGTAAATTTTTATTATAAAACATTATACATACTACTTGTCCCTACACATGCAAAAAGTGATAATGTATCAATGTTAGCCCCATTATCAAGGAAGACAAGGGACCCTAGTATCAGTGTTGTATTGTGTCGTAAGGGGTATTAGCTAGAAATGTTAACTTTTATACATCATTTTATATTTATTTATAATCCTTAATTTAAATCAATCTCATTCTGATATGATTATGTTCACATTCTAATGTTGTCGGTGGATAAATATTGGAATTCCCTTCTCCTCCTATGGTATATCCCACGTGTATGCATATTTCAACTTTGTAATTTGAAAGCCATTCATATTTTCTAAGGACTCGGATGATTGTGAAAATGTACTTTCATTTTAATACTTTTCAGTGTCCAATATATGTCCCGTTTATGCAACACCAGAATTTTGGTGACAAAAAATTTACTTTGGATTATTCTATGAGTCTTTTCTCTCACATATATTTGACATAGTATTTTATTCTATATTCTATTATTCATGTAGTACGAGTCTCTTTTCTCTTATATATTTGTCTTAGTATATTATTTAATACATTCTATGATTGCCGTAGTTAAATTTTAGGTGCAAGGATAGTAATATATTCTTATTCGAGTCATTTTAATTTCCCCACGTTATGTAATTTCTTATGACCGTTTTTTATGGTCATAAACATTGGATGCATGCTTTCCATTCCTATAACTTTGTGGGTTTTTTGCATTTTGCATCATTCAAGCATACAAAATAATGATTATCAAGTTACTATAGATACATGATGGCTTACCTTGTAATATTCCTTCAAGTCTCTCAAATGCATTTATTAAGTGCAATACGGACTTGAAGGACTACTACAGGGTAAGCCATTATGGACCTATAGTAAATTTATAATAATTATTTTGTATGCTTGAGAGATGCAAAATTCATTTGAATATCATCATTTTCAAGAAATAACAACACTTTATAGGGTGATAGCTCAATGGTAGAGCATCTACCTAATTATAGGCAGGAAGTTGGTGGTTCGATTCCTCCAATCCCTATCATAAATTTGTGACTACGAGAAAGACTAAATTCGCATATATGTGACTATTAGTAGTTCGTTTCTCGTATCTTAGTTGTATTTAGATTAGTCATTAATATGTTATAATCTAGTAGTTTATTTAGTTATATATCTAGTCATTAATTGTTGCAATCAATGACTAAATCAATGACTAAATGAGTGCATAAATCCATGACTAACTCAATGAATAAATCATTGGCTATCAATGACTAAACAAGTGACTAAATCATTGACTATGAATGACTAATAAGTCAAGCTATTAGACTAAGTGAAATACGACCAAGTTAGTCAAGCTATAAGATAGTGGAAATTAGCTACTATTAGTGGCCGACTAAAAAATAGTCGTTTATATCCTGATTTTAGTGATTTTTTTAGTCATGAATTTCTCATTTTGTACTAGTGAACTAAGAAAGTTAAAAAATGCTACAAGTTTCTACGACAAGGTGGTGTGACACTACTACAACTACCACTTTGAGATATGTACAGGACTTTAAAACTAGTTTTTTTTTCCTTCTGACAAGTTTTGTTGTATGATTAAGTTGTTGGTTATATTATTCATATTAGTCATATTCTAGTAGGGAAAAGGAAACATGAGTATTGTCTCTACTTTGATATTGAAAAGTGAATGTTAGCAGTTCTTTCATTTATACACAGAGTTAGGGTTATGTTATTGCTAAAACCAGTAAATAAACAATCTTACGTTTATGATAAACTATTTTAAAAATATGTACATCTGAGTTTATCATTGATTTATTTATTAACCAGCAACAAAACTTCTGCAAGATTATTATTGTTATACTTTATGAGAAAAATAAAAAGATCGGATATGTGTATCTTTAATTCTATTGAAAAAAAAACTATCTAATCTTAGCAAACCTCTGATGGATAGTCGTCGTTTATATCAACTCAACCATAGTAACAGGGTTCCAAGTAAGTCATGGTAAATGTCAAAATTAATACCATAAAATGTAACTTAACAATCTACAATAATGCAAAACCCTTAAAAACATTATCCTCAGAACTCACTCGAAACATATAACTTACAACAATGCAAAACCCTGATACGCGTTTAGAAAAAACAAGGTGAACAGAACCGAAGCGTTCTCCCAAAATCGGTGGTCTCGGAGTCAATAAAAAAATTACAAATTGGAATTTTTAAAATATATGCACATAATACATTTGTTTTTACAAAGGATCAAATAGAAAATAAACATTGATAGGAGATAATACTATATACACAAATGATAGAAACACCATATATTTCAACTTTTCAATGAAAGTAAAAGTTGATATAACCGTGTATAAAATGCGCTTTTATATTGTTCATTAAAATTCGGATTTACAACCAACAACCAAGCCCTTTAGTAGTTAGTATAACATAAGTTAAACTGTAATACTATTAAAAAAAATTCCCATAATGTTGAATTGCTTGAGTTAAAGAATCCAACAGAAACCCTTTGAAACATTACAACCAACCTCTAAAGTCTCTGTAAAAAATGAACAATACTTTCACGCCCAACTAAAACAACAAGGCACTTCCAAAGAGAAGTACATAGAGATATAACCAACATTTTATGCCATCAACTCAACTTTAGGATTTTGGGAACCGTGTCCAAGCAGATAAACCTGTGAAGTGCACATTTATTTTGGTTAGTATGAGATTTTATACACTAGTGCATAATCTATAAAATTAATAGTCAGAAGTAATACTATTACCTGCAGTATTTTCGTGTATGGAAACCCTATTAGTGTTAGCACATGATAAACTAAAATTACGAACAATATCAAACAATGGAATGGAGAATGTATTTTTAAGAATGCTCATACAGGCTGGCTGCAACCTCACAACCTCCACTATAAGCTCTGAAGTGAGATGGAGCTGCGAGGGAGATACCTCACTGAGACAAAAACCTACATCATTATATAAGGAGAAAAGTGGCCAGTATTCAAGGGAATTAGCTATTTTGTTATAAAAATTTTAGGAAATAAAAAAATAAGGGGGAATCTAAACAGAGCTTCTAGAGATCAGCTTGGGTTAATGCTCTAAATGAAATTCTTGAGATAGTATAGAGCTGCCAGAGAAAATCTTGTTCATCTTGGGCTCTGTTTTCATAAATATCAGTGAGGCATGTGAGTATGCCATGTTATGAGATAAATTATTCCCTCTAATACTGGTGGTGACTTTAGGTTGTGGAGAGACTACTTTAAAACTAAGAATGTGGGAAAGGGGGTGAAACTAAGCAAGTGAAAATATGCTACAAGTTTCTACGACAGGGTGGTGTGACACTATTACAACTACCACTTCGAGATATGTAGAAGACTTTAAAAATAATTTTATTTTTCTTGTTACAAGTTTTGATGTATGATCAAGTTGCTGGTTATATTATTCATATTAGTCATATACTAGTACGGAAAAGGAAGCATGACTATCATCTTTACTTTGATATTGAAAACATAATGTTATGACTTATTTCATTTATGCACATATTTAGGGTTAGCGTTATCGCTAAAACTAGCAAATAAACAATCTTACATTTTCGATCATTTTTTTCAATAATATGTACATGTGAGTTTATCATTGATTTATTTTATTATCTAGCAACGAAACTTCTGCAAGATTATTATTGTTATACTTTACGACAAAAATACAAGGGTCGAATATATTTATCTTTAATTCTAGTTTAAAAAAACCCTATCTAGACTTACCAAAATGCCGATGGACAACCTTCATTTATATCAATGCAACTAGAGTAACGCAATTCCAAGTAAGTCATAGTAAATGTCTAAATTAATACCAGAAAATGTAACTAAACAATTTACAATAATGCAAAATGCTAAAACGAGTTAGCTTCAAAATGCACAGGAAACATATAACGTACAACAATTCAAGACCCTGAAACACGTTAGTTTCTGAACGCAATAGAAAAGATAATGTGAACAGAACCCAAGCGTTCTCCCCAAATCGGTGTTCTCACAGTCAATAAAAAAAATTACAGATACAATTTAAAATATATGCAGAGAATACATTTCTTATTACAAAGCATCGAATAGAAAATAAACATTGATAGGACGTAAAGACCATATACGCAAACACTATAAACACCAAATATTTGGATTAGGTGCCATGGGGGCTTGCTTGAACCCATACAATGGCTTCCTCATCTTTCATACCATGGAAGAATCATCAGTGTACCCCTTAGGTTGTAGCATGTATATTTCTTCTTCCAATTTACCACGTAGAAACACACTTTTGTCTCTTCTCTCCGAAGGAGGAGATACATTATCCAATGTCTCATTATTTTGCAGTGACTCATATTCCTTACCCATGGATGCCTTCCTTGGTGTATCATGGCAAGCCACTTTGTAGAACTGTTTATCAGACCCCACCATCATGTGTTACCTATTTAGGAGTTTATAGCATGTCTCTATGAGAAGTGGATTTGTATGACATAGCACAAGTTTCTCATCTTGAAATTGATATTTGGTTCTCCTTTTGTGAGATGAATCTCCACCCATGTTCCCAACAACCTCAAAGACTTTATTAGCCCATTTAGGCCTAGGATAGGAAGTAGAGATTGGATCTCGATCCCAACTTGTTTCAAATGCATCCTTAATATCGATATCTTATTCAACTTGGTCCTCATCTTCAAATTGTGGGCCTGAATAATCATAAAAACTATTTAGGTAGAATAGATTTACCTTCCCTTTTAACTAGCTAGAGATCTTGGAATGAATCCAAGTATGGAAAAAAACATAAGAACACATATTCCTTAGAGATATGATTTGTGAGACCTTGAGATATAAGCTTCCCAGTAGAGATATCAGAGATCTCAACTATGTCATGTTAAAAAAAAACTCTCTTTGGCGAACTAGTATGTGTCATCTAGTAAAGAGATAACAAATTTGTTGCTCAATAAGGTTCATACAAAACAATTTTGAACATTCCATAGTCTAATTTGTTGGATAATAAATCCTGAATTTAATTTATTTCATATCCAAAGCATTTATTTATACATTTACAATCACTCTTGGGATTACACATCCGAGAGTCTCTTCAGATTCCTAGTATTTACACTAACATATAATCCTGACGGATTATATTCCAACAATCCCCCCCTTAATCCGAAGGGGTGTTAGTAAGTCCAAGCATGTTTTTGAATATTTCAAACTTTTCTCGTCCAAGCGCTTTGGTGAAGATGTCTGCAACTTGATCATTTGTGGAACAATGTCGAAGATGGACGGTATTGGCCTTTACATGATGTCGAATCAAATGATACTTTGTGTTGATGTGTTTGGTTCGATCATGGAATCTAGGATTCTTAGCCAGCTTGATTGCAGAAGTATTGTCGATCAATAATGGAGTGGATTTCTCTTGTTTTTCTTGCAAATCTTCAAGTATCTTCCTGAGCCATACTATTTCTTTCATTGCTTCAGCTGCAGCCACATATTCTACTTCTATTGTTGAATCTACTGGAACTGTTTGTTTGCGTGATCTCCATCAAGACAGTTACTGATCCAAGACTCATAGTGTATCCAGAAGTAGATACTCCTGTCTCCTTATCACCATCAAAATCTGAGTTTGAGTACCCAATAAGTTAGGAGTCATCCACTTTAGAGTACTTGAGTCCAACGTCTTGAGTCCCCTTCAAGTATCTTAGAACTCTTTTTGCAGATGACCAGTGTCCTTCACAAGGTTTATGCATGAACCTTGAAAGTATTCCAACAACATAAGAAATATCTGGTCTAGTTGTTGTAAGATAGATAAGACTTCCTACAAGTTGTCTATACTTGGTCGCATCCTCAAATTCTTTTCCTTCGCTTGATGTGAGCTTCATTTTCTGTTCCATTGGAGTAGAGATAGGGTTGCATTCTGTCATGCTAAATTTGCTTAGTGGTTCTCCAACATATTTTTTCTGAGATAGGAATATGTACTTAGGATGTTGATTGAATTCAATTCCTAAGTAGTAGTGGAGATGTCCCATATCTGTTATTTCAAAGATCTTTTCAAATCTTTCTTTATGGATGCTATATAGCTCTCATTGTTCCCTGTCATCAAAATATCATTTACATACACGACAAGATACAGAACAGATCTTCCAACTTTCTTTATAAACAGTGTTGCATCATCAAGATCAAAATGTTCGAAATTTAACTTCAAAAGATGCTCGGTTAATTTTTCATACCATGCACGAGGTGCTTGTTTTAGGCCATACAAGGATTTGACAAGCTTGCATACCTTTCGTTCTTTTCCTTTCACAACAAATCCTTCTGGCTGAGACATGAAGACATTCTCTTTCAAGTCTCCATTCAATAAAGTAGTCTTCACATCCATCTGATGAACTTTCCACCCATTCTGAGAAGCTAAAGAGAGCAAGGTACGGATGGTAGCCCATTTTGCTGTAGGAGAGAACGTTTATTCATAGTCAATTCCTTCCTTCTGTGCATAGCCTTTTGCTACAAGCCTCACTTTGTTCTTGTCAAGTGAGCCATCTGATCTGTATTTTTTCTTGTACACCCACTTGCATCCAATTGGTTTGGTTCCAACTGGAGGGTCAAACAGCTTCCAAGTTCCATTCTTCATGAGTGCATCATACTCATTCTACATAGCTTCTTTCCACTCAACTCGAGTAGAAGCTTCTTCAAAGGAACTGGGTTCAAAGTTAGCAGATAAATTAAATTCACAATCAAATGATACATCCATGTCATCAACTGAATTATCTGCTTCTCCTCCATATTCATGTCTTTTTGAACTTATCGTTCCCGTCTTTCCAACTTCATCTGGATGGACACTTTCAAGTATCTTTGTGGCCCATTTAGGAATCTTCTGTGATGGTCCTGGTTGATTAGCTGGTGGTGCTTCATCATTGATTGAGAGTCTTCCAATTCTATCAATCACATCATCCAGTTGAATCTTTTGATCAGGTGAAGTAGCAGGAACTTCTTCATGCAGGGGAGTTGGTACTTCGTATGGAAATTCCAAAGATTGATCCATAATAGGAATCCCCCCTTCAAGGTTTGGAATTTCATATTCATTTTAAGAATATTTCTTTGGATGAGGATATTTTTCCAAATGATCAAGCTGTCTCTCAATGGACTGGTCATTTTTATTAGTCTCAAGAAAAATGACATCTCTGGAAATAAAAAAACTTCTTGTTTATCTCATCATACAGACGGTATGCCTTGGAGTATTCTTCGTACTCGAGGAAAATGCATTTTCTGCTTCGAGCACCAAGCTTGTTTCTTTGCTCCTTTAGAATCAAGGCATAACAGGTGGAACCAGAAACTCTGAGATGCCTGACTGAAGGGAGTGGCCAAACCACATTTCATGTGGAATCTTGTTATCAAGATGATTTGATGGATTTCTGTTTCTCAAATAGGATGCACATTTCACTGCATCACCCCAAAACATTAGTTTTGCATTCCTGAAAAACATCATTGGGCGTACCATATTCATTATGGTTTTGTTCATTCTTTCTGCTACACCATTTTTTTTAGGATTGTAGGGAACTGTAGTCTAATGTGCAATTCCATGTTGGCGAAGATAATCTTCAAAATCATTTGAAGTGTATTCTTTCCCATTATCAGTACAAAGTGTACCAATTTTAGATTGTGCTTGTGTTTCTATCAATACATGAAAGTCCTTGAATGTTTGAAATGCTTCTGATTTTGTCTTTAAACAGTAAATCCAGCACATTCTTGAGTAGTCATCAACAAAGGTCATAAAATACTTATTCCCATTGGCAGAAGGAGTTGGCATTGGGCCACATAAATCAGAATGTACTAATTCTAATTTCCTACTTGCTCTGAAATTAGATTCATGGAATGGCAGCTTACTGTGTTTCCCTAATATACATGCATCACATTTGCTATTATCTTTGGGAATGGTGGGAAAACCAAATACACCATTCTTTCTCAACAAACAAAGACTGTTATAATTCAGATGACCAAATCTTGCATGCCACAATAAACTTGATGACAAATTACCTTCTCCATGCTGAGAGAACTAGGCATACTTCTGAACTCTTGCAGATGAACACTTTAGCTTCAGCAGCTTCCCATCTTCGTATCCAGCCATGATGACTTGGTTGTCATAGGACTTTCTTATTTCTATGATTCCATCAAACATGTGGATGGAATTGCCTTGTTGTCAAATATCCACCAAGGACAGTAGCCTTCTCTGCAACTCTCGAAGATAAAGAACATTCTTCAACAATAAATCAGGGAATCCAGGCATTTTCAGCCGAATGGTGCCCATTCCCTTTGGTTTAAGACTTGACCTATTTGCAAAGTAAACTATGCCATTTATTGTTTCATTAAGTTCTTCAAAATATTCTTTTCTAAAAGTCATGTGTGATGTTGCACCAGTATCAAGTAGCCAACAATCTTTGTAAGATCAAAGTGAAGTCAATTCATTAATACCAAGATTACAATGTGCAACAATACAAGGAGCAGAATCAGAAGATTTACTAGCATCTTGGTTTTTATTGTCATCTTTCTTCTGGTTATGTCTACCTCTGATGGAGTCCCACGAAGCCCAACACTAATCTGATCTTTTGTTGGAGTTGTTTCTGCCTCCTCTTCCTCTGAAGTTTCTTCTTCCTCTACGTATCTTGCTGCAATCTCCCTTGGAAGGGTCTTTGGACCGATTCTTTGTTTTCTGAACAAAGTAAAGGGATTCTTCAACAGGCTCGCTTGATTTCTTAATTTTTCTAGACCATTTTGGATATGTTTCCTTGCCAGTGAGGACATCACCACCAATAGATGCAAAATAATGCATCTTCAATCTGGAACTTGCGACTTACACAATACTCGAAAGAAAAATATGGAATGCAGGTTTATGTTCTTGCTCCTTTTCAAGTTACAAAAATGATTATGTAGCCTATCAAAATTAATTCTACAGCCTTATCAAAACAATATTGCACCTGCTCTATATTTAATTTTGCAACTCTGTATCATTTATTCTAGAGTGGTATTATATAAACAATACATTTCAAACCTTCATTGAAGATGAAAAACACATCAATACAATATCTTGCAGCACCACTTAGTCGAATGAGTTCCCTGTACTTTTTACAGTTTAACACTCTTCAAGCAGTCTTCACCAACAACTCGGTCTTCACATCAATTGAGTCACAGCAATGGTCTCATCCAAAAATAACTAGCTCTAGGCAGCTGAATACATGCATGAGGTTATTCACTCACGTTCAGGCTCAGTCTTCACAGCTTCAAGTGTTCCACCATCAATATTTGTGATGAGGGAGAGTCTTCAAAGCACTAACGCAGCTTTAATCTTCAAGCAGCTTCAAGAACTTGCAGCAATTCTCAAGAAGAAATTCGCTTCAGAAAGGTGAAGTGCAACATACACTCCATGCACTGAGACTTCTCAACACATGTCTAAAATGCACCTTCTGGCATTTGAGTGGATATAAGCAGCTTCAGTTCGCAGCATTTCAGGAAGTAGACAACAGCATGTATTATTCAATGGAGTATCCAATATATCATATACACCAGCAACATGAATGAAAATGTTTACAGACTCCACGCAGCATATATACTGAACACATATATACTCCACGCAGCATATATACAACAATCATAGGCTCATACAACACTCGTATCATACGCAAATCATAGTTCCAATATATCATTAATAGAATTCACAAGCCTCTTTTACTGCATATGAAAAACATTCACAAACTTTCCAATTAAACTTCCACGCAAATAACTAGGGTAGAGATTAGGGTTTTTGTATTCCCAACTAGCAAAAATGAATTATCTCCATGTGGACTCACGACCTTACAAGGTTCAACAAAGACATACATCAATAAATCTTCGTCATGGGAAAAGCAATGATTCTCGTTCCACCAAATGCTGAATATATGTGATGGTGCACAGCTTCATGCGTCTTCCAACACCAACACCAAGAATGGAGTCTTCCAAGTCACAGAGAGTCATGGATTAACTCGCAGTGAGATGAGAGGTCGTGGCTCCTTGAATTCACAACAGTACTACATGCACTTCACACAACTCCACGCTCTTGAAAAGGGCTCTGAATATGCACCATTAGTTTTCAAATACATAGCAACATCATATCAAGACTTTAGTTCTTCACTTAAGTGAATAGATACGAGTCTTCAGTAGGTTACACAACCTAAGAATGGTCTTTCACACACATAAATATTGAAACTTTATTTAAACCCATGATTATCAAATAAATACAGTCTCGATAGCAGCAAAGTCAACATTTATGGTTAGGCAGGTCTGAGCGCCAATTCAAACGCTCTCATCAAACTCTTGTAGTGATTTGAGGAAATACTTAATAATGTAGCATCTACAGATCATTTCATACCTCAAATCATCAAAAATGTTCCTCGATGCAGTCAAGGGAGTAACACATGCACGCAGGCTGGCAGGAAAGCATCCAGAGGTAGACTGACAATTGCAGGTAATCTGAAACAAGTTGACAAAGGGAAGAATGGAGGTCTGGCAATGGACTGGTAAGCATTCAGGCTGCCAGGACTGAAACACATCAGGCAGGAGTTATGGTAGGTGGTGCTCTGATACCACTGTTGGATAATAACTCCCAAATTTAATTTATTTCATAGCCAAAGCATTTATTTATACATTTACAATGACTCTTGGGATTACACATCCGAGATTCTCTTCATATTCCTATTATTTACACTAATGTATAATCCTGACGGATTATATTCCAACATAACTATAATGTACCCTTCCCTTCACCTTAGATCTGAGTATCATCTTCCATGTAAATACTTGGGCCATGAGTGAGATTTAATGAATAAAATGATTCTTTGGAGAAAACCATGTGGTTGGAGGCTCTTGAACCAATGAGGAAGGGTTGATATTTTGAAAACCCATCCTTCAGTTCATGGCATCTCTCATGATGATTGGTCTTTCTTTCAGGGTCAGTGTAACACCCTAGTTTTGACCCCATTTGCATTAAATGTATATGATGTATATATTGTAAATAATCATGGTGTGGACCTAAAGGAAAAATCCCTACCATTGATTTAGCGTTCTATGTTTCGGCAACTAAAATTGTTGCCGATGGTATTTCACGCTAGCCGAAACATTATAATTTTGGCATCATGTAAATATGCAATTTAATTGAAAACCCCAACTAGTAATGTGCGCAACAAATAATGACATGGGGGCATGACTTCCTAAGGATAAGAAGGGAGAAATATTTACCCTCTGGGGTCCATGGGGAAAAGCCAAATGTCAATGGAAGAACCCATTAAACTGTCGACTACCTTTCTTGTCTCATTCACCCAATCATTTAATTTTTCCAGAAGTAGTTATTGCATGGGGATGGGAAGAGTATGGGGAGGAAATTCGAAATTGGGGAAACCCATTTTTGGGGAAAAAGTTTTTGACTTTTGGGGCATGTTAACACCAAAAATGCATGCCCATTAGGTCATACAACTACATTTTCCATTTTTCCTCACCATTCTCCTTCATGTGGGCTTCCTTCATGTAGCTAAAGCTTCCTGTGTGTTCGTCCTTCACGTGGGGAGTCATTTTTCTCATTTTTGGATGCCCAAAAAATCATTTTGGTATTGTTCAGTAAGTGGGAAAGGAAGGTTCATGTTTCCCTGGGTTTTCATTGATTCTCCAATGGCTCGGAACCGTTTTTACCTTGTTGAGTGGTCAAGAAGCTAGATTCATGTTTTGGGGTTTATAACAGTCGTTTTGGCTCCCGTATTTCCATAGTCGCCTTCATAAATTAGAATTACGATTTGGGTTTTTGCAGAGGTCAATTTTGACTCTATGGTGTCATTAAACGATTGTTGAGATCGTATTTCTCTCCTTTGTGTTTTCCTCCATCTCTAAATCCATTTTTTTGGTTTCCCAACATTTTTCTAAGGATCACCAATTGGTATATTGTTGTATGTGCACCCTTTCCTTGGTTTGAGTTGTTATGCTCCTTGATTTGGTCTGAATCTAGTTAGGGGTGGAATAGGTAAACTGCTTGATAAATCTAGTGCATGAGGAACCTCATTGAGGGATCTTGAGGGATGATTATTCCTTATTGCACATCTTGAATAGCACTTGAAGGGAATGCATAGCCCAAGGGATTATACATCAGAGAAGGGGGTGATTCCTTGTGTTGGGTTTGTATGTGTTGGGAAAGACAAGTCAAATCTTGTGCAGGTGTCAATAGCTCAGTGATTGAGCTCACTAGCATAGCAACCAACCCTTTCCATCCCTTTGGTAGCCTGATAAACCCAAACATAGATTTGGACTAGTTGAGAGTTAACATATCTTTTGTTATGTGTGAGCCTGCTTGATTTCCTTATTCCTTGTGGGAATCATGCCCAACTCATGGGTGGAAGTGTTGCTGAGAGATTAAGGGGCAAAATGGCCTATGGCTAGGTGGAATGTTGTAGCAACATAGCTAGTTGCAGGACGATCTTCTTCATAAGATAAGTATTCTTGTGTTTAAATCTTTGCATTTACATTTGATAATTAATTACAATGAGCATGTGAATGAATTGAATAAAATTTGCTTCATGGGGCTATTTTCCCGGATTAGATAGCAGCAATAGACGCGTCCTCTCTCCAGTAGAGGGGCACGGATGTGAAAATCAATCTTCCTTACGCCATCTAGGAGGGAAATATAGTATCTTTCAAGAAGTCTGGAAAATTGATATATTGTTTTCTACATATATTTTTTCTCTGAATGGTTTCCTTTATTACAATACGAACAACTAATCTATTCAAACCTCTTCTACTTGTCCTCCTTGGAACCTGAGGCTCCACCTAATGAATTAAACTCCTCCTTTGGCTCAAATCCAGTATTATCTTTGTCCTTTCCCTTAACTCTTCCGATATCCTGTGCATTCTTTGTCTCCCCATCCAGAAAAGCTAGATCTCTAGAGGCTTTTAGTGTTGCCATATGGAATGACTTATCTTGATCTTGAATGAGGCATTCACTGAATGCATCAAATTAAGGAATTCACTAGTTTTGGGTTGTCAATCTACTATATTATAAGGAGGGCACAAATATAGAACATTCATATCCAAGCTTTCTAAGAATCGATATCACCAATTACTCATCCTTCTTATCAATTGCACACTCCTTGCACTACATGAGCAAAGACTTGAACTTGGAGAAGAATTGTTGGAGGGTTTCAAAGATGTTGGATTCAAGAGAAATCAACCCATTCTCCAAAATGTTCCCTCTTCGCTCATCCTACTTTCCAAAAAATGATTCGAGCTTATGCCATACTTCCCTTGGTGTTTTCAATCCATCAATGTGGAACAATAACTCCATGGAGATATGAATGCACATAAAACCAAATTCTTCATCCAATTTGTTCAGCTACTTAGATTTCTCTAAAGGTTGTTAGGGTTCGAACTCCTTTCCCATAGTGATCCTTTACAGAACTTTGTTGCACAACAAAATCTGAATATCTCCCCTCAAATCAAGTTAATTAAAAAGTGTGAGGATCCTTAGTGTCAAGGATGTTGAATTCTCCTTTTTTTGTCTTCAGGAGTATCATAATTCTTTTCAACTCTTCAAATAACTTGCAAAAAACTCTCAATTTCAAAGGTAAGTCAGTTCAATCACACTCTGCTTCAACATGCACACATTATCAAGGTGGTTCATACCAAGCTAGACTTCCTTGGATAAATCGAGAGGCAAGAAGGCAAAGATACCAATATTTATGTGGAATGCATTTTCTTATGAGGCATCAATCGACGTTTTTATGTTTTGAAATTGGCATCACCTTCTCTGATACCATGTAAAATTATCAAAGCCATGGGACTATTGGGCTAGATTGAACCTCACTATGAAACTAATGAACGAAAGAGGGAAAATTTTAATGCAAGAACCGCCAAAAAGTAATGGTGAAATTATTCATACAAAAGGAAAAAAAAATAACAACATAACCATAACTCCATAGGAACTAACATGTATCTAATACATCCATAACAAAATGAAGACAATTTGAATTCTCTAAGAGTGGTTCGAATTCCACGACTTGGAATCCATAAATCACTACCTCTTGAAAATCACCACTAGAGGCTCACCAATGCAACTCAGGACAACTAAAACACATTACAATCACTTAACTCACCAAGGCATGTGAGCAAAGCAATCCAATCTCCATAAATCATGCAAAGTTGGCACTAGGCTAAGTGAAGTTGAACTAACTCTGGCCCATCATAGCATAACTCAACACAAACTAGGGTGAACTGGAGGTGGGACTGCCATGACTCAGTGTGGGTCCTAAAATATAGGGATTGGCCTGTGGAGCTCTCTCGAGCTCCTAAACTTGTGCTCAGTGGAAAATCAAGTTATAGGTAGACCCGAGATAATTTCTCCATGGCACTGTTAAAGTGGCAATATATTCTTATGCTAGGAAAGGGACATTTATTGGCATTTACTTTTATGTGATTAATTACGATAATTAATCATTAAGAATATGCATATGTTTTATATCATTATCTCAAAAACATTTAAACAAAATTCTCAAAATCATAACTTTTTCATATTTATTTGAGTTACTGAATATGTGTTTTAGTGAAGGTTTATTTGTTATCAATCTATGGGTTTGAAGTGTGTGTTTGATGTTACTTGTGAAGATGTTTATAGTCAAATCAAGGTTTAAAGTGTACTTATTTTAATGTATATTTAATAATGCTTAATATTGAATAGATCCATTATATAAGAGTCTTTGATGTAAGCAACACTAAAATTAATGTTTTAAAGAGTATTGGATATATTTAAAAGGAAACAAAAACCTTACCATATAACAATACCAATCAATAATTTTCAACAAAATAAAAAATTAGCAAATAAAATTATTTTTTCAAAACATTTATCCAAAAATTTTAAATATATTAAATATCAACAGCTAAATATAAATAAAATTTTATCCTAATTCATTATCTATCAAACAAATCTTATTCAAAAAAAATCTAATTTATAATATATATTCACGAGTAATAAAATAACAAATGCCTCCAAAGTGCTCCATGGTTCAAAATAAAAGAAATTACAAATCCAAAATATTGAATTGCTAATAAATACTAAAATATCATTCGATAAAATGTTGTATTGGGAGATATTATAAGAGAACATTAACTAATGTAAAAAATATGGGTTGACTATCATCTATTAGTTTATGTTTATAGGCCTATTATTTTGACAGCTAATAAATGATGGCTTTGTGTATATGTTGAAACTAATTCGTGATTGGTTTTTTACTTGTTTTTCAGTAAAAGTTGCGTGCACATATGTTAAAGTCGATTCTAAAAAGTTAAAGAGAAGTAAGAACTGCAATACACCATCATATACATTGTATATCTATTTCCTTCTAGCAAAACAATATAAAACAATTATATGGCCGAAATTCAGCAATATCAGTTAACTGAGTTGAGATGTTGAAAGAAACATGGCCTTAATAAGTTGTATCGGTCTGTTTGCATATAGGTGGAGTTCGCCGCATGTTAGGATGTTGTTTATAAAGTCAATAAACGTTTACAAGGATAATAAAATGTCAAATCCTCTTTCCAGATTCAATACTGTCCCTGGCTGAGATTCAAAGGGTTGGTAGATGTTTTAAACATAGATTAACAACCAGAAAAGAATTTTGAGCTCGTAGATGCACAACCACTTTGATATTTATAAAATGCAGTGGAGGGAAGATGGAGCATTACAAGGACCTTTAACAACCGCCAAAACATTTAAATTTTTGTTATAGAGACTATAATTGATTTCTTCCCAAAAGTCAAAGTTAACAACAATCTTGAACGTCAAGTTTGATACAGAAGTAAAGTTATATATAGAAATAGAAGCCAACACAAAATTTGACATATTCAAACTAACCAACATTTTGCAAATATAATGGCATTACAGAAATGCAGGCCAACTACAATGGAAATAAAGCTAGCTATAGATATAAAGCTAGATAACGAAGAGTATGCAAATATAAAACTAGCTACAGAAATAGGAGTCTCAACACAAATTGATATATTTGAGATAAGCAACCACAGGTAATTCCAAATCCAACAGAAATAGCAACCATCGGCCACTATGGATGATTAGCCATCTTTTCATATCTGAAATATTCAATAGAAACACAGTAGTTTAGTAAAAGTCAACCCTATATCTAGAAATATTTTGAGAACTATTCAAAATATAGCAGTATCGAAATTTGCTTGGGCATCAGATATACCACGTAATACTCACCTCCTTGCTGCAGGCATTCCAAGGTGAACCCTCGTTCATTCACTAAAACCGGCTCGCCTGCGGAATGAAGCAAAACTGCATTTTCACCAAGGATCTTATTTATCAGTACAGGTATTAAATGCTCGTAGCTGAAGCTCCCGCCTGTTCCTGCAGGAAATATTAGCAGTCATAGATATATCATTAGAGGAAATTTGGGGTCTAAAATGGGCCTTATAAGAAAACGTGCCAAAATAAGTTTTTGTGAGTTGGAATTCAAGAACCAATAGAATTTCAATAAAATAAGTCGACCATAATGGTTGAATTGACATATTTGTCAATAAAAAAAACTACTTTTTTTGTTCGTATTTTCAACATATCTCATTGTGTTTTTACTCAAATTTCGATTGGGAGAGCTCGTTGGATGCGGAATTTGATTCCACATCCAACGAGTACCCACACTACATACTTTTGACGGACCCCACTACGCCAAAAACAAGAAATACCTGAAAAAATGTGATGATGACATCATCATCATAATTTTTCAGGTATTTCTTGTTTTTGGGGTAGCGGGGTCCATCAAAAGTATGCAGTGTGGGTACTCGTTGGATACGGAATCAAATTCTGCATCCAACAAGCTCTCCCAATCGAAATTTGAGTAAAAACACAGGGAGATATGTCTAAAATACGAACACAAAAGTAGTTTTTTTCTTTCTTCCTCCAAAATTAATCAATATTATTTTATTATTTTAACTATTATTTTATTATTTTCCTTAGGAGGCCCATTTTAGACCCCAAAATTCCTCTAATGATTATGTTTGCAAACGCACTAATTGTGTCAATGGGATATATCAATCAACTTTCCGTGTTGTTTTTAATGGAAATTTCTTTTTACCACACAAGAAATTTAGAAGCTCTGTCAGCCATGGATGATTCTGCTCCTTGTGTGTTTGATGGAGGGAACTAAAGAATCAACCATCCAAATAAGTTTGGTGTTAACTGTCTATAAACATAAATGATAAGCCCGCCTTTGATAGAGCCAACCAGACTGATACTCATAATCTCATGACAAAGAGCCTTTTGTAACTCAGTGATCCTACTCACTAAACTATCCAGCCTGACTTTAATCGAGCCAACCAGACTGAAACTCTCAATCTCATCACAAATAGCCCTTCATCACAAAATACCCCTTTGTAACTCAGGGATCCTATTCATTAAACTATCTATTGAGTTCCGGGTAGACAGTGTGTAAACATAAGCGTGACTTTAATAAACCCAATCAAACTGGAACCCCACACCCTCATCACAAATAAATAGCCCTCTCTAACTCAAGGGTCCTACCCATTAAACTATATAAACATAAGCCTAACTTTAATAGATCTAACCAAACTGGAACCCACAACCTCATGACAAATAAAGTCAAGAATATTACCCATTAAACTCGGGGTTGATATTGTATAAACATAATCCCTTTGTAACTCATGGATCCTACCCATTAAACTATCCATTAAGCTCATGGTAAACATCCTTTAAACATAAGGCTAACTTTAACCACAACTTCATGACAAATAACCTTCTGTACAGGGGATCCTACCCATTAAACTAAGGTTCAATAGTCTATAAACATAAGTCAGTATCCCATTAAACTATCCATTAAGCTCAGGGTAGACAATCTTTAAACATAAGGGTGACTTTACCCACAACCTTGTGTCAAATAAGCTTCGGGGATCTTCCCCATTAAACTAAAGGTCTGCACTCTATGCACATAAATTTAACTTTAATACAACCAACCAATATGGATCTTAGGTAGGGCTGAGCTTATCCAGCATGTAAGTTCATGCTGGATATGCCACCTGGCGTGGGTCCCTACTGGAAATTTTCAAAACTCCGCCCGCTCCCGGCAGCCCTGTCCACCTCCGTCCTGCCACCGCCGTCCTGCTGCCACTGACGCCCATGGCTGGAGAAGTAAATGCATTAACGTTTTCACCTACCATCTCCAGTTTCGATCGATAAGGTTTTGAAATTTAGATTTTGACGGGGTGGGTTTCTGAGCCACGAAGGGTGGAGCTCCGCCATGGAAGCGCTGAGCTGCAGATTGCCCTTCATCCTACTGCCCTTAAGGCTTGACCATGGTTTGAATGCCCACCAAATAACGACGGAACTGAAGGCAGGATTGGAGATCGAACGAGGAAACGATGGCTCTTTAAGCAGAGAAAGTATATGTAAAGCAGTGAAAATGGTAATGGCGGGAGAGGAGGGGAAGAACAAGAGATCGAAGGCAGTGGAGGCCCGAGATATTCTAGTGGCCAAGATTGAGAGCCAACCGAGTTACCTCGATGACTTCATTCAACATCTCGAAGAGTTGAAAGAAGCAAACTACTCAGGAAAAAATGCAGTAAAGTAAAGTAGAATATATATTTCCATAAATGAATTAGAGTAAATATTTTATAGAATTGAATTGTTTTATTCATTTATTTATATTTCATATCTATATTCAGAAAAATTGTAGAATCTGTGTGGAAATGGCCGCTAGGCGAGCCGGCATCATAGTGTATTTTGTGTTTCTAGAAATAAAAAAAATGCGTTGAAGCTGTGGTTTGTTATCTACTTTTTTATCACATAAATTATAAACAAATCTCACATATACTTATTTATTTTTGCTAGGTCCATTTCTTATGCTGATGGGCCTTTAAATTTTTTAATCCAAATTTAGAAAAAGTAAATTGAACTATCTACAATTTCAACTATTGTCCAGTTGTTTTTGTGGGAATCTAAAGTTTAACTCACCCCAATGCAGACTTTATCGAAGATTGTGGTAAACGCAGAACCTCGATTGTTTTTTGAATCCGAGCGTTAGTGCTTAGCCACTGGAATATTGAATGTCTAAGTGGCCGGAATGTTTAATGGCCACGATTGGCCGGAATGTTTGATGGCCACGATTTACAGCTTACACTATTTTTATTTTTATTAGAAACAAAAGGTGTAAGGTAAACTCTTGACTATTTGTACTTTTCACGGTAAGTTTGAATGGAATAAGGCAACACTATTTGCTTTTGAAAATGAGATTTTCAGTGTTGAAATTGCAATTTTTATTGTAGAAATGGATTCAAGGACTTTGATTACCACTATGTGAGTTTCCATTTCTGCAATAAAAATTACAATTTCAACACTGAAAATCTCATTTTTAAAATCAAATCGTGTTGCCAGATTCACTTCAAAATTGTTATGAAAAGTGCAAATGATTGCCTAATACCCTCCATACTTGCCCTGAAAAGTACAAATAGTCTAAAGTTTAGCCAACTCCAAAACAAAATATTTCTAATTTATATAGAAAAAATTATATATATTGAACTTTCAATAGTTATGTATTTAAAAGTGTTATAAATCCTAAATAAGAATCAACATATGGGTAATTATTTCTATTATTTAATAATAATATTAATAATTATTTATTATTATTAAATATCAAATATTAATTATTAAAAATAATTAATTCTTAAATAAATTTATTTTTAAAAATAAGATTAAACTTTGTGTAATGTATAAAATTGTGAAATTAATAAATCATTTATAATAAGCTACAATTTTTTTTACTTGAACCAAAACTCTTATGACCTTAGTAAGTTTCTTATTCAACCAATGGTATAAAATTATATAATGATTCATAAAATGTTTGGAACAACATTCTCACTTTTCTATGTTCAGACTTTTTTTATAACTATTTTGTAAAAATGATTAGCAGAACAAAGAGACTATGTATTTATATAATGGTCCATAAAATGTTTGGAATAACATTCTTAATTTTCTATGTTTAGATTTTTTGGTAATTATTTTGGTAAACATGGTTTTAGTAGAACTTTGCTTAAATTTTTTTGGTAACTATTTTGTAAAACACTGTCTTAATAGAACTTTGTTAAAACAAAAAGATTGTGTATATTTTTGTTAGAGTTTTAATTTTAAAGCAACACATGATTTATTAGGTGATACATTAAAGTATTAGCGTACTAAAAAGAGTTCTTTTTTAAAGAAAGGCATGCATTATATTTTAACATTGAAAATCCACACACACACACTTATATATAGCTAAACAATGTTATAATTTATGAAAAATGATATATTAGATGCAATAATGAACATCCCACTCCAACAAAACCTTAAAAGAATGTACAAATTCCAGGCTAGTCACACAAAATGAATATCATTATGTGACATAGCCATAACCATAAGCCAATTTAAATGAATGCAACAATGTTGCTTAACAATTGCTAAATGTTGCAATCCAAAATAACCCTTGAGAAACATTTCAAAGCAACTTAACCATTTGTACAAATTTTAAAAATTCGAGGCTAGTCACACAAAATGAATATCATTATGTGACATAGCCATAATCATAACCCAACCTAAATGAATGCAATGGTGTCGCTTAACAATTGCTAAATGTTGCAATCCAAAATAACTCTTGAGAAACATTTAAAAGCAACTTAACCATTTGTACAAAGTTTAAATGAATGCAACAATGTTGCTTAACAATCGCTAAATGTTGCAATCCAAAATAACCCTTGAGAAACATTTCAAAGCAACTTAACCATTTGTACAAAGTTTAAAAATTCTAGGCTAGTCACACAAAATGAATATCATTATGTGACATAGCCATAATCATAACCCAACCTAAATGAATGCAACAATGTCACTTAACAATTGCTAAATGTTACAATACAAAATAACTCTTGAGAAACATTTCAAACCAACTTAACCATTTGTACAAAGTTTAAAAATTAGAAATCATTAATGGGACATAATGGGACATTACATCATGATTATGCTAAATTGGGACATTCATTTTTCTATCTAAAAGTTAAACTGAATTTAGTACCTTATTTCAAAACATATCTCTGCACTACTTTTTTTTTTTATGAATGTGCATTGACAATATTGGATTATAGTTTAGGTTTGTCTCAACATACTCATTTATTAATCTAATGTTTATTCTCATCATGCGATCGTATAAAATAAGAGTATTTGATACATATTCTTTGTTTTACAAATTTTGTTTTACGAAATAATAGTTTTAAAGAATCTTATTGTAGAAATTTGAGGTATTATTCCAAGTTTTTTGTGGACTCTTTTCTAATTTTTAAACTTTGTACAATTGGTTAAGTTGCTTTGAAATGTTTCTCAAGAGTTATTTTGGATTGCATTAATGGGACATAATGGGACATTACATCATGATTATGCTAAATTGGGACGTTCATTTTTCTATGTAAAAGTTAAACTGAATTTAGTACCTTATTTCAAAACATATCTCTGCACTACTCTTTTTTTTTTATGAATGTGCATTGACAATATTGGATTATAGTTTAGGTTTGTCTCAACACACTCATTTATTAATCTAATGTTTATTCTCATCATGCGATCATATAAAATAAGAGTATTTGATGCATATTCTTTGTTTTACAAATTTTGTTTTACGAAATAATAGTTTTAAAGAATCTTATTGTAGAAATTTGAGGTATTATTCCAAGTTTTTTGTGTACTTTTTTCTAATTTTTAAACTTAAGTTGCTTTGAAATGTTTCTCAAGAGTTATTTTGGATTGCAACATTTAGCAATTGTTAAGCGACATTGTTGCATTCATTTAGGTTGGGTTATGATTATGGCTATGTCACATAATGCTATTCATTTTGTGTGACTAGCCTGGAATTTTTAAACTTTGTACAAATGGTTAAGTTGCTTTGAAATGTTTCTCAAGGGTTATTTTGGATTGCAACATTTAGCAATTGTTAAGCAACATTGTTGCATTCATTTAAATTGGCTTATGGTTATGGCTATGTCACATAATGATATTCCGTTTGTGTGACTAGCCTCGAATTTCTACATTCTTTTAAGGTTTTGTTGGAGTGGGATGTTCATTATTGCATCTAATATATCATTTTTCAAAAATTATAACATTGTTTAGCTATATATATATGTGTGTGTGTGTGGATTTTCAATGTTAAAATATAATGCATGCCTTTCTTTAAAAAAGAACTCTTTTTAGTACTCTAATACTTTAATGTATCACCTAATAAATCATGTGTTGCTTTAAAATTAAGACTCTAACAAAAATATACACAATCTTTTTGTTTTAACAAAGTTCTATTAAGACAGTGTTTTACAAAATAGTTACCAAAAAAATTTAAGCAAAGTTCTACTAAAACCATATTTACCAAAATAATTACCAAAAAATCTAAACATAGAAAATTAAGAATGTTATTCCAAACATTTTATGGACCATTATATAAATACATAGTCTCTTTGTTCTGCTAATCATTTTTACAAAATAGTTATAAAAAAAGTCTGAACATAGAAAAGTGAGAATGTTGTTCCAAACATTTTATGAATCATTATATAATTTTATACCATTGGTTGAATAAGAAACTTACTAAGGTCATAAGAGTTTTGGTTCGAGTAAAACAAATTGCAGCTTATTATAAATGATTTATTAATTTCACAATTTTATACATTACACAAAGTTTAATCTTCTTTTTAAAAATAAATTTATTTAATAATTAATTATTTTTAATAATTAATATTTGATATTTAATAATAATAAATAATTATTATTATTATTATTAAATAATAGAAATAATTACCCATATATGTTGATTCTTATTTAAGATTTATAAACACTTTTAAATACATAACTATTGAAAGTTCAATATATATAATTTATTCTATATAAATTAGAAATATTTTGTTTTAGAGTTGGCTAAACTTTAGACTATTTGCACTTTTCAGGGCAAGTATGGAGGGTATTAGGCAATCATTTGCACTTTTCATAACAATTTTGAAGTGAATCTGGCTACACGATTTGATTTTAAAAATGAGATTTTCAGTGTTGAAATTGTAATTTTTATTGCAGAAATGGAAACTCACATAGTGGTAATCAAAGTCCTTGAATCCATTTCTGAAATAAAAATTGCAATTTCAACACTGAAAATCTCATTTTCAAAAGCAAATAGTGTTACCTTATTCCGTCCAAACTTACCGTGAAAAGTGCAAATAGTCAAGAGTTTACCTTACACCTTTTGTTTCTAATAAAAATAAAAATAATGTAAGCTGTTAATCGTGGCCATCAAACATTCCGGCCAATCGTGGCCATTAAACATTCCGGCCACTTAGACATTCAATATTCCAGTGGCTAAGCACTAACGCTCGGATTCAAAAAACAATCGAGGTTCTGCGTTTACCACAATCTTCGATAAAGTCTGCATTGGGGTGAGTTAAACTTTAGATTCCGACAAAAACAGCTGGACAATAGTTGAAATTGTAGAGAGTTTAATTTACTTTTTCTAAATTTGGATTAAAAAATTTAAAGGCCCATCAGCATAAGAAATGGACATAGCAAAAATAAATAAGTATATGTGAGATTTGTTTATAATTTATGTGATAAAAAAGTAGATAACAAACCACAGCTTCAACGCATTTTTTTTATTTCTAGAAACACAAAATACACTATGGTGCCGGCTCGCCTAGCGGCCATTTCCACACAGATTCTACAATTTTTCTGAATATAGATATGAAATATAAATAAATGAATAAAACAATTCAATTCTATAAAATATTTACTCTAATTCATTTATGGAAATATATATTCTACTTTACTTTACTGCATTTTTTCCTGAGTAGTTTGCTTCTTTCAACTGTTCGAGATGTTGAATGAATTCATCGAGGTAACTCGGTTGGCTCTCAATCTTGGCCACTAGAATATCTCGGGCCTCCACTGCCTTCGATCTCATGTTCTTCCCCTCCTCTCCCGCCATTACCATTTTCACTGCTTTACATATACTTTCTCTGCTAAAAGAGCCATCGTTTCCTCGTTCGATCTCCAATCCTGCCTTCAGTTCCGTCGTTATTTGGCGGGCATTCAAACCATTGTCAAGCCTTAAGGGCAGTAGGATGAAGGGCAATCTGCAGCTCAGCGCTTCCATGGCGGAGCTCCACCCTCCGTTGCTCAGAAACCCACCCCGTCAAAATCTAAATTTCAAAACTTTATCGATCGGAACTAGAGATGGTAGGTGAAAACGTTAATGCATTTACGTTCTCCAGCGGCAGGCGGCGGTGGCAGCAGGACGGCGGTGGCAGGACGGAGGCGGACAGGGCTGCCGAGAGCGGGCGGAGTTTTGAAAATTTCCGGTAAGGACCCACGCCAGGTGGCTTATCCAGCATGAACGTACATGCTGGATAAGCTCAGCCCTTAGGTAGGCACTCTATACACATAAGCCTAACTTTAATACAACCAACCAGATTGAAACCCACAACCTTGTGACAAATATTCCTCTATAACTCAGGAATTGTACCCATCTAAACTTTGTCATAATAAAACATATATAATTTCACAAAATAACAAATCCAATATTAACATTTTAGTACATGCTTGTGCAATTTATTGTATCATTTTTTTTCTTTTTACAATTTTATTTGGTAATATTTTATATAACAGTTATATGTAATCCAACTAATCATACTCATAATAATACTCTACCGACTAAATATTCTGCAGAGTAAACATAATAGACTAAATATCGAACGGGGGATATTAGATAAGAGAATATCGTTCCGGTGGTGTCAGCGAATGTACCTTCATTAAATACTCCTGCTGCAGTTGCGACTGCCTGCATGGAACTCCATTGATCATTAATCATTTCTTCATTCATTTGCATATGGAAATCCTCCTGATGTATGAAAAATGGATTGTCGTGATGTATGAAAAATGGATCGTCCTGTGTGAAAAATGGATCATAAGAAGAGTACCATTCGCCAGTGTGAAAAAATCGATCCTGATGTGTGAAAAATGGATCATCCTGTGTGAAAAAATGGATCTTCCAGCACATAAGAAGAGTACGATTCGCGAGTGTTGTACAGCGAATCAGCAGTTTCACTAGCAACGTTTATGATTGCTTTCGTGTTCTTCTCTGTTCTCTCTACACGATTGAATATTCTGTACTTTCTGTTGTGGAACCAATAGAATACATTAGCGTCCTCAACTTGTCCGAACTCATGTAGCTGAGCTGTGATTGTTTTGATTTGATGTCTGGAAGGTTTTACCATGCCAGACTGAAATTTGGGTATTAATATCCTCTTCTGTTCTTTTGTTGGTTTCCACCTCGGCTTTATTTTATGCCAGCTCCTTTCCTCATTCGCCGATGATGTACCTGTATGAAGAGGCCGAATAAACAGGAGATTTGGAGAGGCATTGATTACAACTTATCATTCAAACGTCGTGAGCTACACTAATATTAAATAAACATATCAATTCGAAATCGATATTCCCATACCTGCTGCTAAAATCCAAGTTTCTTTATAAGAATAGGATTTGTCTACATCAACGATATAGTGGGGAGAACAATAATTCGATGCACATTATCTATCTAAATACCGTCCATTATACATTACAGCACAGATCTGACTACTGCCGAAAAACGTTGTATTGGATTTATCTAAGACCACCGAAAACAAAAAGAAAAAGAATGATACGGCGGCGATGCTATCATATCAAAATAAAGAAGAGGATGTTGGAGTTGCAGCGCATACTCACCTTCGTAGCATGGTCTCTGGACCGAAATAGCTGAGGAATTTGACGATCCGTAGCCTTGATTGTCTGACGTTGAGGGCTTCACTTTGAACATACTAGTCCAACTCTACCTAGGCTTGGATTTCATGTTGTCCATCGCTGTTCAGTCTTCTTCAAATCAGTTGCTGCTACAGCAAAAACAGACAGTCAGTCACGATCAGTGGTGATGAATATATCGACTAGTAAAAGCTATACCTGCTATTAGCTAATACCAATCTGACAGAAGCCAGCCAGGTAACGACTCATGAATTTTTCATTGAGAGATGAGAATTGGTTTCTTTTATGGTTCAGGAAACATTTAATGATTGAATGCTATTCGTTTAAATGTCGGATTACAGCGAGGCCACGGGCTGCACGGGGAAGCGTTTTTGCTCGTAAGTTGTGTGAAGGAACTTCATTTCACTAGTGAATTTGAATTATTTTGCGGCTTTGTAGCCAGGTGGTGTTTGAACTGGTCAGAACCACATTTGACATTACTCGATGAATATTTTTCAAGGCGTGCAGAACAAGTTTAATAATAACAGAAAAAATAATTGGGTGATTTTGGGATTTCTCTCTGAGCAGAGAATAATAAATCTGAAGTAGTTTGTTGTGTTTTGCTAAACTGTTAAATTGTGTAATCCTCGGAACAAAAGGTTGTTTCACTTATCCTGGTATCTTTATTTAAATTATTTTTACTTTAAAATTTTTACTTTAGTATTATAAAAATTAAAATTACTTCATTTAAAAATTAGGTTTTTAATATTTATTTAATTTGATTTATTTATTTGTATAAATTATCTTTAAATCTTTTACTTTTTAACTATTTTAATGTAATATAAAAAAACAAATAAAACAATTTCATTTACATATAATCATTAAATACAATAAAACTAGCAACAACCACATTATATTAATAATGTGTCATAGGCGTAAATTTAAGCACAAACTATAGGGAAAAACATTAATATAAAAAGTATGTGCCTAAATTTACGCCTATCGGCGTATTCAGACACATTATTAATATAATGTGGTTGTTGCTAGTAACGGGTGAGCCCATGGACATATCTAGAAAATATTAATGACAATAATAATGTTTATTTAATTATTCAAATATATAATAATAAATATAAATAATTATTAGAAAAAGTATTATTTCTGATGGTGACAATCAAGATGATGGTGAACAATGATGGTGATGATGAGGAGGATGATGAATATGATGATGATGATGATGAGGATGAGGGTGATGATGATGATGATGATGACGATGAGGATGGTGATGATGATGATGATGATGACAAGGATGGTGACGATGTTGAGGATGAGGTTGTCGATGAAGACGATGAGGATGAAGACGCTGAGGATGAGGATGATGAGGGTGAAGAGGATGATGAAGATGAGGGTGATGATGAGGATGATGATGATGACGACGATGAGGATGGTGATGATGATGATGATGATGACAAGGATGGTGACGATGATGAGGATGATGGTGACGATGAAGATCATGGTGAACAATGATGGTGATGATGAGGAGGATGATGACCATGATGATGATGATGAGGATGATGATGATGATGATGATGATGACGATGACCATGATGATGATGATGAGGATGAGGGCGATGATGATGATGACGACCATGATGATGATGACGACGACGATGATGATGATGCTGATGATGAGGCTAATGATGATGAGGAGGAGGATGAGGGTGAAGATTATGATGATGATGATGATGAGGATGAGGATGGTGGTGTCGATGAAGATGATGATGATGGTGAGGATGAGGGCGATGAATGATGATGATGAGGATCGAGGTTGATGATGATGAGGATGAGGGTGACAATGAGGAGGAGGATGGTGATGATGAAGATGATGGTGAACAATGATGGTGATGATGAGGACGATGATGACTATGATGATGATGATGAGGATGAGGGTGATGATGATGACCATGATGATGATGATGAGGATGATGGTGGTGATGATGATGAGGATGAGGGTGCCAATGAAGAAGATGATGATGGTGAGGATCAGGGTGATGAATGGTGATGATGAGGATCGAGGTTGATGATGATGAGGATGAGGGTGATGATGATGATGAGGATGATGGTGAATATGAGGAGGATGATGAATATGATGAGGAGGAGGAGGATGAGGGTGTCAATGAAGATGATGATGATGATGGTGAGGATGAGGGAGATGAATGATGGTGATGAGCATCGAGGTTGATAATGATGAGGATGAGGGTGATGATGATGATGAGGACGAGGGTGACGATGAAGATGATGATGAACAATGATGGCGATGATGAGGAGGATGATGAATATGATGATGAGGATGATGAGGATGAGGGTGATGATGATGATGATGATGATGATGATGATGACCATGATGATGATGATGAGGATGAGGGTGATGATGAGGAGGATGATGACTATGATGATGATGATGAGGATGAGGGTGATGGTTAAGATGATGATGAACAATGATGGTGATGATCAAGAGGATGATGATGATGACCATGATGATGACCATGAGGATGAGGGTGATGATGATGATGATGAGGATGGTGATGATGACCATGTTGATGATGATGATGACCATGAGGATGAGGGTGATGATGATGATGACCATGATGATGATGATGATGATGATGATGATGATGAGGATGAGGGTGATGATGAGGAGGAGGAGG
>LPNX010116603.1:230570-257390 GCA_001517045.1 Pseudotsuga menziesii
TGTTGATGATGATGAGGATGATGATGATGACCATGATGAAGCTGATGAGGATTGATAAACATCACAATGGGACATAACCCTTGATAAATATCACAATTTGACATTTTGATAAACATCACAACGCGACATAACGCTTATTAAATGCCCACTGTAACAAACGATGGATTAACGTCGTAATGTGATATAACCCTCGATAACATCATAGTGAAACGTAAACCTTCATAAAAATCACAATGCGACATAACCCTTCACAAATATGACAATGTGCATAACCCTTGATGAATGTCGCTAATGTAACATAACCCGTGATAAACGTCACAATGGGATATAAAGCTTATTAAACACCAACTGTAACAAACCATGGCTTAATCATAATGCGATACAACCCTCGATAATATCACACCGAAACATCAACATTGATAAACATCACAATGCGACATAACCCTTTACAAGGATGACAATCTAACATAACCTTTGACAAATATCACAATGTGACATAACCCTTGATGAATGTCGCTAATGTAACATAACCTGTCATAAATGTCACAATGCGACATAGCGCTTATTAAATGCCCACTGTAACGAACCATGGCTTAATGTCGTAATGTGATATAACCCTCGATAACGTCATAGTGAAACGTAAAGCTTGATAAACATCACAATGCGACAAAACCCTTGACAAATATCACAATGTGACATAACCATTGATGAATGTCACTAATGTAACATAACCCATGATAAACGTCACAATGCGACATAAAGCCTATTAAATGCCAACTGTAACAAACCATGGCTTAATCGTAATGCAATACAACCCTCGATAACATCACACTGAAACGTCAACATTGATAAACATCACAATGCGACATAACCCTTGACAAGTTTGACAATGTGACATAACCCTTGACAAATATCACAATGTGACATAACCCTTGATGAATGTTGCTAATGTAACATAACCTGTCATAAACGTCACAACGCGACATAACACTTATTAAACGCCCACTGTAACGAACCATGGCTTTACGTGGTAATGTGATATAACCCTCGATAACGTCATAGTGAAACGTAAACCTTGATAAACATCACAATGTGACATAACCCTTGATGAATGTCGCTAATGTAACATAACCCGTGATAAACATCACAATGCGACATAACGCTTAGTGAACACCCACTGTAACAAACCATGGCTTAACGTTGTAATGTGATATAACCCTCGAAAAGTTCACAGTGAAATGTAAACCTTGATAAAAATCACAATGTGACATAACCCTTGATAAATATCACAATTTGATATTTTGATAAACGCCACAATGCGACATAACGCTTATTAAACACCCACTGTAACAAACGATGACTTAACGTTGTAATATGATATAACCCTTTACAAGGATGACAATGTGACATAACCCTTTACAAGGATGACAATGGGACATAACCCTTGACAAATATCGCAATGTGACATAACCCTTGATGAATGTCGCTAATGTAACATAACCTGTCATAAAGGTCACAATGCGATATAAAGCTTATTAAACACCAACTGTAACAAACCATGGCTTAATCGTAATGCGATACAACCCTCGATAACATCACACTGAAACATCAACATTGATAAACATCACAATGCGACAGAACCCTTTACAAGGATGACAATGTGACATAACCCTTGACAAATATCACAATGTGACATAACCCTTGATGAATGTCGCTAATGTAACCTAACCTGTCATAAATGTCACAATGCGACATAGCGCTTATTAAACGCCCACTGTAACGAACCATGGCTTAACGTCGTAATGTGATATAACCCTCCATAATGTCATAGTGAAACGTAAACTTTGATAAACATCACAATGCGACATAGCGCTTATTAAACGCCCACTGTAACGAACCATGGCTTAACGTCGTAATGTGATATAACCCTCCATAATGTCATAGTGAAACGTAAACTTTGATAAACATCACAATGCGACATAACCCTTGAAAAATATCACAATGTGACATAACCATTGATGAATGCCACTAATGTAACATAACCCATGATGAACGTCACAATGCGACATAAAGCCTATTAAATGCCAACTGTAAAAAACCATGGCTTAATCGTTATGTGATACAACCCTCGATAACATCACACTGAAACGTCAACATTGATAAACATCACAATGCGACATAACCCTTGACAAGTTTGACAATGTGACATAACCCTTGACAAATATCATAATGTGACATAACCCTTAATAAATGTTGCTAATGTAACATAACCTGTCATAAACGTCACAATGCGACATAACGCTTATTAAACGCCCACTGTAACAAACCATGGCTTTACGTTGTAATGTGATATAACCCTCGATAATGTCATAGTGAAACATAAACCTTGATAAACATCACAATGTGACATAACCCTTGATAAATATCAAAATTTGACATTTTAATAAACGTCACAATGCGACATAACGCTTATTAAACACCCACTGTAACAAATGATGGCTTAATGTCATAATATTTTATAACCCTCGATAACGTCATAGTGAAACGTAAACCTTGATAAACATCACAATGCGACAAAACCCTTGACAAATATCACAATGTGCATAACCCATGATGAATGTCGCTAATGTAACATAACCCGCGATAAACGTCACAATGCGACATAAAGCTTATTAAACACCAACTGTAACAAACCATGGCTTAATCGTAATGCAATACAACCCTCGATAACATCACACTGAAACGTCAACATTCATAAACATCACAATGCGACAAAACCCTTGACAAGTATGACAATGTGACATAACCCTTGACAAATATCACAATGTGACATAACCCTTGATGAATGTCGCTAATGTAACATAACCTGTCATAAACGTCACAATGTGACATAATGCTTATTAAACGCCCACTGTAACGAACCATGTCTTAACATCGTAATGTGATATAACCCTCGATAACATCATAGTGAAATGTCAACCTTGATAAACATCACAATGCGACATAGCCCTTGACAAATATCACAATGTGACATAACCATTGATAAACATCACAATGCGACATAACGCTTAGTGAACACCCACTGTAACAAACCATGGCTTAACGTTGTAATGTGATATAACCCTCGAAAAGATCACAGTGAAATGTAAACCTTGATAAAAATCACAATGTGACATAACCCTTGATAAATATCACAATTTGACATTTTCATAAACGCCACAATGCGACATAACCCTTATTAAACACCCACTGTAACAAACGATGGCTTAACGTTGTAATATGATATAACCCTTTACAAGGATGACAATGTGACATAATCCTTTACAAGGATGACATTGGGACATAACCCTTGACAAATATCACAATGTGACATAACCCTTGATGAATGTCGCTAATGTAACATAACCTGTCATAAAGGTTACAATGCGATATAAAGCTTATTAAAAACCAACTGTAACAAACCATGGCTTAATCGTAATGCGATACAACCCTCGATAACATCACACTGAAACATCAACATTGATAAATATCACAATGCGACAGAACCCTTTACAAGGATGACAATGTGACATAACCCTTGACAAATATCACAATGTGACATAACCCTTGATGAATGTCGCTAATGTAACATAACCTGTCATAAATGTCACAATGCGACATAGCGCTTATTAAACGCCCACCGTAAAGAACCATGGCTTAATGTCGTAATGTGATATAACCCTCCATAATGTCATAGTGAAACGTAAACCTTGATAAACATCACAATGCGACATAACCCTTGAAAAATATCACAATGTGACATAACCATTGATGAATGTCACTAATGTAACATAACCCATGATGAACGTCACAATGCGACATAAAGCCTATTAAATGCCAACTGTAACAAACCATGGCTTAATCGTTATGCGATACAACCCTCGATAACATCACACTGAAACGTCAACATTGATAAACATCACAATGCGACATAACCTTTGACAAGTTTGACAATGTGACATAACCCTTGACAAATATCACAATGTGACATAACCCTTAATAAATGTTGCTAATGTAACATAACCTGTCATAAACGTCACAATGCGACATAATGCTTATTAAACGCCCACTGTAACAAACCATGGATTTACATTGTAATGTGATATAACCCTCGATAATGTCATAGTGAAACATAAACCTTGACAAAAATCACAATGTGACATAACCCTTGATAAATATCAAAATTTGACATTTTGATAAACATCACAATGCGACATAATGCTTATTAAACACCCACTGTAACAAACGATGGCTTAACGTCGTAATATTTTATAACCCTCGATGACGTCATAGTGAAACGTCAACCTTGATAAACATCACAATGCGACATAACCCTTCACAAATTTCACAATGTGCATAACCCATGATGAATGTCGCTAATGTAACATAACTCGCGATAAACGTCACAATGCAACATAAAGCTTATTAAACACCAACTGTAACAAACCATGGCTTAATCGTAATGCGATACAACCCTCGATAACATCACACTAAAACGTCAACATTCATAAACATCACAATGCGACAAAACCCTTGACAAGTATGACAATGTGACATAACCCTTGACAAATATCACAATGTGACATAACCCTTGATGAATGTCGCTAATGTAACATAAACTATCATAAATGTCACAATGCGACATAATGCTTATTAAACGCCCACTGTAACGAACCATGGCTTAACGTCGTAATGTGATATAACCCTCGATAACGCCATAGTGAAACGTCAACCTTGATAAACATCACAATGCGACATAGCCCTTGACAAATATCACAATGTGACATAACCATTGATGAATGTCGCTAATGTAACATAACCCATGATAAACGTCAGAATACGACATAACGCTTATTAAACGCCCACTGTAACAAACCATGGCTTAACGTCGTAATGTGATATAACCCTCCATAACATCACAGTGAAACGTAAACCTTGATAAACATCACAATGTGACATAACCGTTGATAACTAACACAATTTCACATAACCCTTGATGAATGTCGCTAATGTGACATAACCCATGATAAACATCACAATGTGACATAACACTTATTAAACGCCCACTATCACATTATGCAACATAACACTTATTAAACTCCCACTGTAACAAACCATGGCTTAACGTCATAATGTGATATAACCCTCCATAACATCACAGTGAAACGTAAACCTTGATAAACATCACAATGTAACATAACCCTTGACAAATATCACAATGTGACATAACCCTTGATGAATGTCGCTAATGTAACATAACCTGTCATAAACGTCACAATGCGACATAATGCTTATTAAACGCCCACTGTAACGAACCATGGCTTAACGTCGTAATGTGATATAACCCTCGATAACGTCATAGTGAAACGTCAACCTTGATAAACATCACAATGCGACATAGCCCTTGACAAATATCACAATGTGACATAACCATTGATGAATGTCGCTAATGTAACATAACCCGTGATAAACGTCAGAATCCGACATAACGCTTATTAAACGCCCACTGTAACAAACCATGGCTTAACGTCGTAATGTGATATAACCCTCAATAACGTCACATTGAAATGTAAACCTTGATAAACATCACAATGCAACATAACCCTTGACATATATCACAATGTCACATAACCATTGATGAATGTCACTAATGTAACATAACCCATGATAAATGTCACAAAGCAACATAACGTTTATTAAACGCCCACTGTAACAAACCATGGCTTAATGTCATAATGTGATATAACCCTCAATAACATCACAATGAAACGTAAACCTTGATAAACATCATAATGCGACATACCCCTTGACAAATATGACAATGTGACATAACCCTTGATGAATGTCGCTAATGTAACATAACCTGTGATAAACATCACAATGCGACATAACGTTTATTAAATGCCCACTATCACATTATTAATGTGTCACATCTTTGGTTGTGTTGACATACCAACCAAGCACTGTAACAAACCATGGCTTAACGTCGTAATGTGATATAACATTAACTCTGACATCACAATGAAATGTAAACCTTCACAACCATCACAACGCGACATAACATTCTACATTACTCGTTTAAACCATTTCTTTTGTCAAACAAATATATATATATATATATCAAGAAAATTATTACATCATGATGGTGAATAATGTGAGATAAGCATTGATGAATGATGAATTTTAATATCCATGAATAAATGTTTCAATCGTTGCGATGAATGTCCCAATGCAACAAAACCGTTAAGGAATGCAATATTGAGGAATGTCGCAATCCAACATAATGTTTAAATAAGATTGATTATCATAAACTTACTTATATATGAAGAAAATTATTACAACATGATGGTGAATAATGTGAGATAAGCATTGAGGAATGATGAATTTTAATATCCATGAATAAATGTTTCAATCATTGCGATGAATGTCCCAATGCTTAAGGAATGCACTATTGAGAAATGTGGCAATCCAACATAATGTTTAAATAAGATTGATTATCATAAACTTACTTATATATTGAAATCAAGAGTGTTTCATGTGTATGGTTTGTAGCTTTAATTGATATCATTATTTCCATAACCATGGGTGATACATGAGAAGGATTCCATACATGAGCTTTGATACATGTGAAGGATTACATACATGAGCTAGTATTCATTCATGAATCTTACTTATAGCTAACCAAATGGATTCCTTAGTCCTCCTTAGGTTTGAATGACCAAGTAAGAAAAACTATGTAATTTACATGTGTAGTGTCAATGTATGTATCCGAGCAACCATACCTATTGTATTTTACATTATAGGTTGGTTATATATGTTTTCCATAACTTTTGATAGACTATGAATCATGGATAATTTATTCACTATATGAAAATGTTAGACTTTATAGCTTGGTTATATATGTTTTCCATAACGTTTGATAGACTATGAATCATGGATAATTTATTCACTATATGAAAATGTTAGACTTTTAATCCAATCGATTCACATCATAATGAATCATAATTGAGATAGGGTTATATGCTAGTTTCAAAGCTAAAGTTTCATTTTTTTATACCATTATGATTTATTAACCCATAATTAATAAGCCACACTCTTGTTAAGGGGGTCTTTTCATTATTTTTATAAAATAATAATTGAAAGGTTTATATTCTCAAATATACATAAACCCTTAAAAAATAAAGAATATGAATTATAAACATGTTCACATATAATAATGAAATGACATTTTCATCCCAGCTAAAAAAACATTAGAAAATAAAAACAATAATAAATAGAACTATATGAACTATAACCATGTTCACATATAATAACTAAATGACATTTTCATCTCATAAAACATTAAACAATAATAAATAGAACCACAAGACAACTCGCCTCTTGTGCCAAAATATAAAGATCACAAATAAAATAATTTTTTTAACAATGTTAATCCATTATTTGTTTTCTAATAAGATTTCATATCATTAAAAATATAGAGTAGATTGTCTGGAAATTTGATGCAGCATATGAAAACTTTCAAACAAGAAAAAGGATGGGGACTTCACTTACTTATTCATCTTGACCTTGTCTGTGACACATGTTTTAAAATTGCTTTCTGAGCAAGCACTCTTTGCTACTAATGGATTTAATCACTCGTTAATCAATGCTAGTTTCATAATTTTGTGTCTTTGGAGTGTTAACTCTAATCCTAATCCAAGGCCCTAGCATAATCTTCTTAGTGATATCAAAATAAAATCTTGATTATTTTTAAATTAAATGTTAATTATTAAGGCAATTTGCTTAGTTTTGTAGGCACGATGGTGAATCTTTGGTATTTGTTATTTGAGTAACCAATCAATGCACAAATTCTTAGTGCTCTATCCCTAATGAGATCGAGATTCTCCATGTGAATGTGACATAAAATTAGTCCTTAGTAAATTTTAAAAATTTTAATACTCAAGTAAGGGCTCTAAAATGTATAGTTAATATGAATTATGGTTTTATTAAAAAAATTGAAAAATTTTAATACTCCAAGTAAGGGCTCTTAAATGTATAGTTAATATGAATTATGGTTTTATTAAAAAAATTAAAATTTTTTAGTTTTAATTTTAATTTTTTACAAATATAATATAAACTTAAATAAACATTTCTAAAATTTTAAAAATAATTTTATATTTTTTCACAATTTTATTTAATATAACACTTTTGAAAATATTGAAAAAAAAAATTGTTGAAGTTCATCAAAATAAGTGCTATCATAATAATTTTTTATTTAAAATTATTAAAATTGAAATTAAAGTTGTTTATATTATACACTAGTATAGCAATTTAAATTGTGATTGGTAATTGCTATAGGTTACAAGTTAAATGTAAAAAATAAGTTATCTATTATTTAGTTTTGTTATTAAATATAGTATTATCACATGAGTTATTTTTTTATAATTATTTATTGCAAAATTTTAATTATTACCATAAAATCAACCTAAACAATACACTTATTCCACTCTAATACAATTTAAAAAACATAAATAATATTTTAATAATATAAACTCTATTATCAATTATTTTATATACCATTATTACTAAGCTCTTCTCAATATTGTTTGTGACAACCCAATTCCTCTCACAAAATATTGAGTTATTTTCACCATCAATATTTACTCATTTTATTACACCAGAAAGTATAAGATTTTGACGATTTTGCCAAACGTAGCATATAACTGGGTGATATTGTACATTCCAAGTACCACATAGTATTTAAAAATGTTATCCATTTACATAAATAGTTGATATAACGTGACGATTTAACAATGAAGTACATATAACAATGAACATACTTTGATACATTTTTGGACATTGTTCTATTTACATTCAACGCATTTACATAAATAGTTGATATAACGTGACTAAACATATAAGATTTTGACGATTTAACAATGAAGTACATATAACAATGAACATACTTCGATACATTTTTGGACATTGTTCTATTTACATTCAACGCATTTACATAAATAGTTGATATAACGTGACTAAACATATAAATAAAATCAACCTAAACAATACACTTATTCCACTCTAATACAATTTAAAAAACATAAATAATATTTTAATATGTCCCTCGTTCAATTTGTTTATTGATAGAAGCCAACTGGCATCTGCGTGTAGATATTGATAGCTAAATACATATACATTTATGTCAGATGTGTTCGATCACTTCAAAAACCAAAAGGGTTGGTTTCCTGTCCGGCCAATCCTCCAGAAAGTGTTATGAGAAGTGCTGTCAATTTATTTAGGGCCTCTCTCATTGCCTTTCCCGGGGAAAAGGTTATGGAAGAGGCTGAAATATTCTCAACGGCATATTTAAAAGAACTCCTACAAATGATTCCTGTCTCCGGTCTCTCACGAGAGGTGAGGAAGATATACTAATATCATATTTTAACAGCGTTTAAAAAAAAATTACGTTGAAGTACGACAACGCAGGAATAATGTATTTGGAATGATTATTAAAACATAAAAAGAACGAACACCATTTACTTATTTACATCATATCGTGTTTGTTTCTATTTGTGTTGGTATTCAAATTTGTGTTGTGTTGGCAGACAGAGTACTTTCTCGAATATCGTTGGCATTCAAATTTGCCGAGATTGGAAGCTAGGACTTACATCGACATACTTGCAGAGAATACTGTCAATGAGTAGGCCCATTATTTTCTTTGACATATATTCTTAGTTGCGATGTGTTGAAATTTGTTATAAGTAAATACAATAATAGTATCAATGTCGAGTAGAAAGTTACTAACAATGGCTAGAGGAAACATTCAGGACAGCATATTAAACGCCCACTGGCTTTTTGAAAGAAAAAAAATTGTTTTCTTTACTTGTTCATCAGGTTATTTAACTAAATACAATTATGGTGTAGTTTCCTGGAAGGGTTAACTCAACGGTGTAGGGGACGTTGGGGGTAATGGCAGATCCGCCTTTTAGGGTTCAAGTTTGTATACTACTTAGGATGTAGAAATCATGTTTGAAGAGAAAAAAAACCCTAAATTTAACAGTACCAAGTCTTTGATATTTCAAAATTAAAATTACAATCATGTTGTGGATAATGGGTACTGGGTGGTGATCAATCTACCCAGGAAGGGGTCTTTTTAGTCCAGTGGAAATCCACGTCTGTCCAGACGGTTTCGTCAGTGTCCTGCTTCTCCTCCTCGACCACGCTTAGCGCAGCCGCGGAAGAAGAAGATGTGATCACCACGCGCTTTACAGTTTTGGCATTCGTGCAGGCCCTCAGAACATTCAGCGTTCCGTCAACTGTCGGCTTGATCACATCGTTCTGCGCAGCAGCGATTTCAGTTCGACAAATTTCAGGAACGTTAATACATCAATACAGATACTGAATGGTGAAGTTCCCTACCTCTGGATCTTTGGGGGCTAAGGCGACTGGAGTAGCCACATGAAACACGCCGTCGCAGCGATCAATGGCAGCGTCGAAAGCGCCCTCTTCCAATAGGTTTGCTCTGAAGAGTTTGAGCCTCTCCTTAGCTCCTGGAATGTCCAGGAGATGCTGCACCTTTGCCTTTGTCCTCTATGTCGCCACACATCAATATTCTTATAGAGACAACACAACACGGAAATTATTACAAGAGGAGGAGGAGATTGGAAATACCTGGATCTCACACTGTAGCGTGCACAGTGCAGCCATTGTGGAGTAAGCGCTGGAGGCCAAGAAACCTATCGCTCCTGTCACGCACATTAGGGTTGACTTGTAGCCTTTCCCATCAACTGTAGCGGCGGCCATTTTCAGTGAGATTCAGTGCGGTGGGTTTTTCCCTCTCTGGGCAGGGCACACAGAAGTATCCTGATTCCTGTGCATGTTTACGAATCTGAGAAGTCACAAGGCCTGGCCTGGACGATAGGTTATTGGGATTCGGAAGGACCCCGCTTCCAAGATGTTTTTACACCATCGGCTCCGCGGCTAACAGACTCTAACGATTCCACCACCAAATTCCTCGGCGGCTAACAGACTCGTCGCGCGATCTGCGCTATATCCTCTCCTCCATGTGCTGGCCGACGGCTAATGACTCCTCAGGTGTGCGCGATCTCATCTTTAGGCGGCTAACAAACTCCTAACTCTACGGTGTTAAAAGATCAGACGAACAGGAAAATCTTGAGCCTCCACTTGGCGGGATTTGCTGGATCTTGATGATCTGCTCAAGCAACTCCATCCCCAAAATACCACTGATAGACGCCTATCAGCGTAACTAATTTTTTTAAATTTAAAATTTTAATGTAAGTATGAAATTTTTCTTTAAAAATAGTTAGACCGCTTTCAGTAATTGTGTTTGTTTCTTTATTTAATTTATCATGAACATAAGAAACATATAATTGTTATTAAATATAAGAAAATGATAATTGGAATTTTCTATTCTTAACTCGTTTAAGCTCTATACTATAAACTTGTAATATTTTTTATAATTAATTATGTATAAAGAACTACAAAAAATGTTTAAGGTCACTAAGGTTAACATATTTACAAAAAAAGTGTGTTTGATGTCGGCTACACTAAAATCAAGATTTAAGTTTTGTAAGATTTTAGTTAAAACAACCAAAATCCAAAGTATATGATTTATGCATGGGGGCTTCACTTGTTTACCAATATCCTATCACGTTAGTTCATATTGTGGGTTTTAAAATTATCAAAAAATGAACCAATATATTGCAGGTATTGGGGGGATGAGGGGTTTAAGGTGGGGGTGGGTAGGGTGGTTTATAAGGATTGAGGTATAAAAAGGGGTGGGGAGGAGGTTTTAAGTATTGGGAGGGGTTTTCAACAAAATGAGTTTGGGTCAATATATCTTTAAATTAAGGGTATTCTTTAATATCCCATGATCGCACGTGCTATGTGAGAGGTTCACTAAGTGAAGTCCCCATGGATTTATGAAAGTTACAAAAGTTACGAGACACTAAAATTAAAAAAAACACATTGTGAGAGTTCTGAAGTTTATCTAACGTCACGTGACACACTTTTTAAGTGTGTTTGATGTCTTTTACACTCAAATCAAAGTTTAAAACAATGTAACTATTTGTTTGAATTTTGAAGTGTGTGTGATGTTATTCCTACGTGTAACTCCTCTAAAATCCATAAATAAATAAAAAACTCATTATTTAGTGTTTAACCTAGCTGACAACATGGCTCATAGGTAACTTCTCTATTTAAAATTTATAACTAGTACTTACCATTCGATTTATGTCAACACAATTTCGAATAAAACCTTCATGGCGAAACCATTCGTCAACCATAATACTACTAGGTTATGGTTTGTGTCTAACAGTTTGGATTCACACACGTTTCTTTTTAATAAAAATGATTAATATATGTAATTTTTTATGACTGTTTTTTTATTTCGGTTTTTCCTTGGTTTTGTTTTGGTCCCAATTTTTGGGGTTGGATTGGTTTGGAAATTGGTATGGAAATTGGTCTCAAAGACTGCTACTCATAACGCAGTGCTAGAATTGCACAAAGTTCTATTGAACTAAGTTCTCTTGGTTCTTTGGAGGGGTATGCTCATTTGCTGTAGAAGTTGCTAAAATTTTAAGGGGATTTTCATTGGAGTGGACTTTGATTTACGAGATCAATATTCAAAGTGATATGATCCGCATAATTAATATTGTTTTCTCTTTTTATGTCATCTCTTATATTTCTGCAACACGTGGACGGTTCTATCATCCCTAGTGTGTATCAAAGCATATTGCTCCGGAATATGAGGCATAATACCCTGAGAAAAAAATGCTAATGGAGAGGAGTTTACATGCCCTATTCATAAATGTTTTATAAATTGCAAGAAGACAGAAAACGAGGAAGATGAAAATATGCAATTTGCCATTTGTCGACGTTTTCCAAGAGCATATCATAGAAAATGCTTTCCAAAGTAAGTTATTACCTTATTCTTTTCTAGTATTGCACTCTCTCTCACAGTCTCTCTCTTTTACGTATTTCTTTGAGTAATTTAACTATAATCACCAAGGGAATTAAATTTACCCAATTGCATTTTAAGGTCTGTTAATATGCTTGTTGCATCTCAGATCCATTCTATTCGAAGATACAGATGATGAGCCACAGCGGGCTTTGGATGATCTCGTCCCAAATAGGATTTTAATATACCGTAGGTAAGCAATTCATTTCTTCGACTCATCCATAATTCTATTTAACTGAATGTTGTTTCCTTGTATCAAATCGTATGCGTGTGCTTAAGTAGTTTATTCCTAACAACTCCTTTGTTACTGAAAACATAAAATCAAACTAGATTTAGAAACGCCATAAAGGAATCACATAGTGTTCCCAGAGGTGTCTTCTATTGATAACAAAGTCAAAAGAAATCATGTAATTTCACCTGAATCTAGTACTTCAAAGGCCATTGTAAAAAGGGTCATAGATCCGTGTGAGCTCAACGAGAAGAAAATCCTTCAAAAACCTTCCATGAAAAAAGAAAAGAGCACATTGAGTGCACATGAAACTGCAACTGTAAAAGTTCATGGGGCATCTGAAATGTTGAAGAAGATAAAGAGGGAGAAGGATATATCTTTTTCTTTGAAGAAGGAAGATATGATTTCTACATCAGATATAAGGAAAGGTTTAAGTCAGAAGTAGAGTAAAACCACAGATTTGGTTCTTTTCAATAATAAAACATTCAAGATTTTATCTTCTTCTAAACCATAAATTAAAAAAGGGCCCACTGCTCCTCCATCTTTCACGATCAATGATGTCAAAACTTTGTGAGTATTTGTAGGATTTATGTTGTCATAGTTATTATTTTTATGTTTTTGGGGGTATTAGCGAGACCTTATCACTCTATGAAATCTTATAACCTATATGCACATTTTGCACAACGGAGCTTTTTTAGATTAGGAGGAATACGTAACATGATCGATAATATGGAATGGTTGTAATTAAGCATCATATCATCTTAAAGGAAATGGTTATGACTATATGTAAAATACCTCTTGTACCTCTATGTCATTATGGGTAGAAAGGGGAATAAATTTTCCCTATTTTCTTTCACTGTTACTATAAAATGGGTAAAAGATGTTATTAGCATATTTATATAGCATCCCCAATGTAGCATGTTCAATTAATTCGTTAAATCAAACTATACGTACTATAAAACAATCATTTGGACAAGTCTACATCCATCCTGCATATGGAATACCATACAAGCTAAATTATGATCAAGTAATCCCCTAAATAGTGAAATGCTTAGATGAATCATTATCCCTCGAATAACAGTATGGATCTTTCTTAAGCAGAGCAATTTTCCCATTGTTTATTCCTAAGTAGTGAATCGTAGGGGATGCACTTTCATTCATACCGAAACATATCTTTACAAAACATTTAACCATTGATCTCGAAGAATATTCATCATCATAGTGCAATTAAAACATTATTATATGTGAACCAGAAACATTATCATAACTCTTCTTCATTATCTTTTACAGTAGAAAAAATCCATAATCAAGGTTGTAGAACAGCATCACATGTACACGAAAAGTGAAGAAAGTAAAACATTCAGACACATTAAAAGAAGACAGACAAGGATGTACGTGGTTCACCCCAACCTTGGGGTTACATCCACCAAAGGCTGTCACTTGCTTGTGACATTTTATTTTATTAAAGTTACAATCTGCAACATCATAGTTGCCATAATTTTCTTCAAAAGGAAGAACATAGGCTTCCTCTCTGCTGAGCTATTTACTGCTGTTATCAAACTACCCCAAGGGTTATTTTTATTTATTTAACAACTTCTTCCGGAATCATTTTTTCAAGACTTCTATCAATGCAGCAGCCCCACATCACTTATTGGTTAATCTGGTACATAGCAGGTGTAATATTTAAGTAACATTATAGATCTATGGTGTGCCTTGTGAATAAGTGGAATTTGGCACAAAAACAGTCCTAGATGGCAGCTATAAGTTTTAGTTCAGTAACAACAACCCGAACGGTAAGAACACTTTTGACACCCCCTACCAAACAGAACAACCAAGCGTATGGGTGATTTTAAAATTTTCCCTAGACTTCACCAATTAGGGTAAACGAAAAGTTTACTTAAAAAAAAGCCGACATATCTTCTATTTAGCAAGAACCCTATGGCGTATCCAGGCCAAGCTTTCACACGAGAATTGGGAGGAAGAACAGAACAACTATATTTCAAAATACCATACATTTCAATTTAGAGGTTGTATTCATCACTCTATGTATAATATGAAAAATGTTTCCCATCACAAGAAGCTACGATCTAAGGTGGTTTTAGACTCCGATGGATTTCTGACTGTATTCATTCTCTTATAATATAAAGGGTTTTACTATCATAAGAAGCTACGACCCTAGCCATACGATGCTTCTAGATTCCCACCGATTTCAGTCTATAAAAAAAAATCAAAGTCCATATTGATCCACTCATATAACAGAAAGGGTTTACTACCATAAGAAGCTAAGACCTTAGCCATATGATGCCTCTGGATTCTAATAGGTTTCAGTCTCTATCACACAAGTTGAAATCACAGAAAATTAGACCCTAATCAACATGGCATCTACGATATGTATATATATATATATATATATATATATATATATATATATAAGAGTTCAAGATGAAACAGAGTCGGAAATCATTTATTTTGGTTTGAATACATCAATCTATAGCCTACCATCCTACGGATGGGATAATGCATCACATCTATGTGTGAATCTAGCTCGAAACAAAGAAATCCAATGTAGACCTAGAAATGCTAGATCCAACGAAAAATACCTTACCACAATTTCACCTTTGGAACAAGCATTTAGATCTTCCCTCAAGGACGTGAAGATCAGTCTCTTCCAAGCACAGAGCTCCTCTTTCCTTCAAGGCGCAGGAGCTTCTTTTCATAAATGCCAAAATCCTCCCAAACAGTGCAGAGACTCCTTCTTATCATGCTAAAGTGAAAGCCTCCACACTTTCATTTAAGAAGGACGAGATAGCCGTGAAACTGCTCGACCTAATCCCTGGATATTCTTGCTGCTAGAAAGGCTGAGACGGGTCATGACTTGTATGCAGATCGGGTCCTCACTCAAAGTAAAGGGCAGGATCTATACGGCTCGTTTAAGGCTCTGCATTCTTTCCAGTCTCTCTGTAAGGACGCAGGGGTGTATACATGCAACTCATCGAGCTGCATACCCTCAACATGTCGAGTTTCCCGCCTTTTCCCCCCCTTCAGCGTTTTATCTTTTTAACCTCCTAAAAAAAGACTACAGAAAACGACTCTCTACCTGCAGTGCGCCAAACTTTCCTGAAATCACGGCAGAAAATCTGCCATTGCTTTTGCTAGCGCAGGCCTCCATAAATCTAGCTGTGAAAAGAATTGCCTCCACCACATGCGTCCAATCCCTTAATAAACTTTTCTGACATACTTCCATTCGATAGCGATTTTTTCCTAAAATAAAATATGTCCATTGCACCCTTGAAAATCTAGTGGTGGAGAGTACCAAATTACCTCTCGCTTTTTTCATAGAAGGAAAACATTCCTCTCATGGGTGAAATTATCCTTTTTAATTATAAGTTATAGGTAATTATTTCTTCACTAGGTAATAACCTTAAATTAATGATTACTTCCGTCGTTAAGGGGTCTTTAGTAAAATATAAGTACCCTATACTTTAATAATCAGGCCTACCAACATAGGCTTTTCCTTATCATAATTGATACACTCTAATGTCTTTTACCACCATTCCTTCCATTATATATAATGCCCTTATATATATAATATACACATGTGTGGAATAATTGTCCTCTCACTATATTTACTGTTCTTTCATATATATTATATATCTCTAATTCTTTGAATTATTTTCTTCTTGGTTCTTTTCTTTAACCCCCTTAACCCTCTCGTCCAGGTTACTAGGATTGAGCACTCTGCTAAGGCGTTATGAGTTGGGACGAGTTTTTATCCATTAGTTAGCCCTTTGTTGAGTTGTGTCATTGTATTTTTATCATCTAAGTATTTTCACTTAGACCGTTAACCTTTTAAAAGCCACAAGGTGTTGTCTTGGGTGGGGCCTTGGCCTTGAGCCCTCACCGAGACTAATACAATAATATGCAAAATTTACAAGATATTCCAGGTCATAGGAGAGGGATATTACATCATGAAACATAATTAGCAGGTCATTTGCAGCATCATAACTACCATTCAGTCCTTTCCAATAATCCATGTCCAAATTACAATTCAACTTAAACAAAAGTCATAGATTCTCTTGCAATCTACAATTTTTCTAATGTTCCTGGGTGTCATATTACCCAATTATTTCCATAATGCAATTTATACATTAAAAAAAAAAACATGTCTACAAGCATTGAAATCCCATTATATCAATAATGTCAATCATTCAGCATATTACCTCATCGGTACTTGTTTACGTGTAATGCACATACCTTTTTCTGCATTGTTCATTTCTTGGATGTCCTCCATCCCAGCACATCAAGTGCCAACAGTACTTCAAGTACCAATCCAAGTAACCCTGTACCCCTCTTAGCGGTATCTCCTTGTGCTCTTCAGGGTGCTTCACCAAGCTGAGGCACTCCATTCTCGCACACCTCCACAGCGCCTAGAGGTTATTCTCTTCACAGAGTCCCCCAACTCATGTGACAGTCCTCTAATGTGTGCAGAACGAGTCTTAACCACATGTCTTACATCTCGGCATCCCAAGAATGCATAATGGTCCCTCGCTGGCTCGGGGGAAAACAAGGTATATTTTAACCACTACCTCCATCACCACTCCCTCTTCTGGTGATAACTTTATACACATGAGATTTAGTCCTCTTTCATGGCCATAAATACCCATGCCTGCAAACACTTTATAGGTGGTCAGTTTATCATATTATCAATTCAAAGAACATCAAACTTTTAGCATAAATCATGCCTTACCCCATTTCTCATTCATTGGTAAGAGCCTTTTCAGTTCTTTCAACACCAGAATTTGATAAGTAAGCATTCACACCAAGCCACAAACCTTTCCAATTTACAACAACACAATTCGCAAGACGCCACATATAACCTGAGAAAATTGATAATGCAAACACCACCTTACACATTCACAATAATAAACTCAACATATAGTCACAAGGGTTAAGTGTAACAGATATTACCATGTGATGGTACTAGCCATTTTTCCTACTGTAACTAAAAACAGATACTTCCTTCAATTGTCCTTTCAAACCTTTTGACTTACATGACCAAAACCTTGAATCACAGTATTTAAAAAAAAAAACCTGCATTTATGTTCAACTAACTCTGTTATCTACCTTTCATGTGTACCCGAAGTTCCAGTTGATGCAATACCTACAATTAGTTTTCTCTTCACAAATATGTAGTCGCACCACATGAGCTCTTATGCGGGGCATGTTCTCAACAACAATTTAGTTATAGAAAATTTTTGTGAATCTCTCAAATCCCAAAGCAATCTTTTGAATCTCTCAGCATAAACAATACATTGTACTTGCTTAACACTACAACAAAAACTGGATTTAGCGTCGAATTTAGCGCCGGATTTTAATGTAATTTTTTCATAATTGTGGTGAACAATCCGGTGCTAAACCAGGTGCTATTGTACATTTTCGTAAAACGCCGTCTATTGCATCTTTTTTTTCGTCCTTTTTAACATCCATTTTTGTGTCCATTTTTGCACCCAATTTTTTTGCATCTAATGTTACGCCTTTATTTGCGCCCAATTTTTCAACTTCTATTGCATCTTTTTTTGCATCCTTTGTTACATCCTTGTTTGCACCCAGTTTCACTCTCATTTTTGCATCCAATGTTGCGTCTTATTTTGCTCCTAGTTTTTCATCGAGTCTTGCACCCAATTTTGCACCATGTTTTACATAAAATTATGTGTCCAATTCTGCATCTAGGTTTGCATCCAATTTTAGGCCCAATATTGCGTCTAGTTTTGCATCAAAATTTACTTCTAGTGTTGCATCCCCATTTGCATCTAATTTTGTATCTTTTTTTATGTCTTTTTTTGTATCCATGTTTGTGCCAAATGTTTCATCTCGTTTTACATCATATTCTGCATCTAGGTTTGCACCTAGTGTTGCATCCCGATTGATGTCTTTTTTTGCATCTATGTTTGATCCCAATTTTGCACCCAGTGTTGCGCCTAGTGTTGTGCCTAGTTTTGCGCCCATGTTTGTATCTAATATTGCATCTAGTTGTGTGTCCAATGTTGCGTCCCATCTTGCATTCAATATTACGTCTAGTTTTACATCCAATGTTTTGTCCCGTCTTGCATCTAAAATTGTGTCTCGTTTTAAGTTTTCGTTTGCGCCAAATGTTGCTTCCAGTTTTGCACCTAGTGTTACACCTAGTTTTATGTCCATCGATACACCATATTTTGTGGTCAATTTAATGTCCAATTTTACATCTAGTTAGGAATCCACTTTTTCATCTATTGTTGCATCTAGTTTTGGACCTATTATTACATCTAGTTTTGAGTCATTAATTGTGTCTAGTGTTGATTCTCTTTTTGCATCCAATTTTGCGTTTAGTGTGACATCCATTTTTGTGTCCACATTTGCGTCTGACATAAGGTCGTATTTTGTGTCCACTTTTGTGTTTGGTGTGACGTCCAATTTTACATCATGTTTTGCATTTAGTATTGTGTCTAATATTGCATCCATCTTGCACTACTACATTTTTTACCTTTAAAAATACATTACAATATCATTAGGGCATGGAGGAATCGAACCACCAATCTCCTGCTTGTAAAGTAGGTGCTCTTCCATTGAGCTAGCACCCTCTAAGAATCAGGAAGAAGAGCAATATTAACACATAGATTTCATCATTTGTAATTCTAATAAAAGACAATAAGATCCAAAGACAAACATGCATAAAATCCAATTTATTTTTCCAAACACACTAATAAGCAAAAAAATCTACCATGATTAGGAAACAAAATATCCTAAACAATTACGCAATCTTATTGTCATGCAACCATTCAATATCCCCCTACACCCATTTCATGGAAGGTCACCCTTTAAGAGGATAAAATGCTTTAGTTCACTAGTTTTCAAAAAGTGTTGCAACTCATTGGATATGCAATCATATTCCTCATACAAAAAAAAAATGAATACATCTTGTTTAACCAGGGCCAACATGTACAAAGTTCTTAATGGGAAAATGGTTCATTAATTTGTGTTAATCTCTATATGAACACTACTACATTTCAACCAAAAATCCGATGGCCATATTGTCGGATTTTTGACACTTCCCTGTCGCATGTACGACACTATGGTTTTTTTTAAGCGTCGGTGGATTTTCGTCGGTTATCCGACATCTTTCCAATCCGTCGGTTAAGCGACAGCTCAATTTACCATCGGTTAAATATAAATAATCAGTTAAGCGACGGTGGAGAATTTTTTTTTTTTAAAACTACACTTACAGGCCGTCGCTTCTACAGCTTGGCCGTCGGTTCACCAAAGAAAACCCTCGCTTAACCGACGGCTATAAGTGTTTTTTTTATTTTTAAAATCACCTATTGAGGAAAAAAACAGCATTGGTTACATTTAAAACATTAAAAGCTATACATTAATATATAAAGCCACACTTCAAGCTACATACCGATATCTCGCGTTTTATCAAACTCGTTGTTCAGTCAAATAAAACTACCAAGTCTTTAGAGTTCAGCCACCCTAAACGGCAATGTAGCAACAAGTTCCACAAAACATGGCTTATGCCGTTTGGTGGATGAAAATAGATTCATCTGAAACCATAATACTAAAGCAGCCAACACAAGCATTGCAAAGACATCAAGAGCAAATGTCTCTCTCGTAATATTGAAAAGTATTTTATACTTCATCTCTCCAGATTTCAAAATATAAATAGCTCCTGAATTGGTAAACTGGAATTTTGACAACTCTGACCTTTAATAAGTCCGTTCCCCTTGCTGAAAGAGCTAGATCTACATGCTCCAGAGATATTCAGTAATAAATTTCAGTCTACATAATGTCTCATCAAACCATAGGCCTAAGTTTGGTCCCTAGCACTTCAATTGGTTTACTGGTCTTTGCAAATTTCAAGACTGATGTTGATTCTTCGGCACATGATTCTCCACTCTACAACCTTCCCATCCTGGTTGATGTTCAATATAAGAAATAAGTTAATATAGATTACACAAGGAGGAACTTTTCAGCTTCCCACAGGAACATGCTATTTAGAATTATGGGTATATCATGTGGTACAAAGTGTTATAAATGTGAATGAGGGAGTCACAGGAGAGCATGGAATGGCTGATCTCTTTCAGCAACTGATCGACGTTAGTGGGGTTCATAACTGGGGTATTGTAGAACACAAATTTCTTCAATATCTGGGTTTAGATTGGTCTGATCTCTATTCTGTTGTTTGTCGCATTTTGGAAGTGTGGCAGAATAGGGAAGCTTCCCAAGTGCATGAGCTTATACTTGAAAGATATTGTTTTGTACTTGGCTAGATCACTCTATCAGATATTGATGTTAAGGAAGCTGGTGCTTTGCCATGGAGTCCTGAATTGGGCAGAGACAAGTTGCTTGAAATTGAATACTTCATAAGTTTTAGCAGAATTCTACGCCATAATGTTCATTTTGGCCATACAGGGGAGCTATCACAGCTGGAAAATATCATTCTAGATATACTCTCTCAGCTTCAAACATTATACAAAGAGCATAGTGTGAAGGAAAGGGGTTGGTTATTCTTAAGGCATAGTGCATGGCAGTCTTTAATTTTATCATTGCTCGAGGCAGGTCTGTGGAAAGTGTCTCTGAGAAAGATCCCAATTTCAAGAGAGGACACATTTTGGATAGAGCAGACACCTAAAGATACTTCATTACTCACACTTTGTGAGCAGTTAGTTTTTTGTGTATTGAAGGATGGGCAATCAAGCGTTTTGCTGAGAATATTGACATCCCTTTTGAGCATGCATGTCGGGGCACTGCGAAAAGCTGTGCTTTTTGTTCTTGATGGAAAAGAATGCGAAGATGATGCATTTTTTTCACTAAATTTGCTGCTTCAAGCAGGTTATGAAAATTCAAAGCAGGAAGAGCTGTTGGGGAAGCTAGGAGCTAGCTTTAAGCTTATAGAGTCTATACTTGGAACTCTGATAAAGTTTAGAGGAATTGTGAGCAAAGAAAACACAGCGAACCTGAACAAACTTTTTCTGAGCTCCTCGTTGCATGGTTTCCCATCACATGTTCATCGAGGGAGTGCAGCTGTGGTCTCTTCTACCCTCTCTGTTGAGGGATTTTTGTATACAATTGAGCAATTTTTCAGAGCAAGAGATGCATTAGGGGGAATTGAGGTTGATGCAGAAGTTTTCAATAGTTTTCTTGAGGTCATAATGACCATAAAGTTTGACAGACTATTTGAGGGTATACATAATAAATGTAGAATCCTGTTCAATAATTTAATTCCCTCTATAAAAGAGAGATGTATGTATAGTGATCTATTTTTGCTGAAGAACATGGAAATCCTGGTAAAAGAAATGAACTCAAGCAAGGAGGTTAACTTATCTATTAAAGAGCATCTACTTACAAGTGCAACTGATATGGTGGAATGCGTGAGAACGGATCCTAGTAAATTCATTTTGCTTAAGTTTTATTTGGGGAACACTGAGGACTCATTGATGTTGAACCAATCCAACAAGTTCCGAGAATTTCTTGGAGGAAATGGTAACTTTTTGCCTTTAATTGATGCTTTGGATGGATGCCATAATGAGTCAGTGAATACGAAGGTGCTACAGCTGTTTGTTAATCTTTTAACAGGTGATCTGAGTTATATTAACTTGAAACACACCTTGCAAGAAAAGTTCTTATTGATGGATTCATCTTCTTTGGCTTCATGGCTGGAAAAAATGCTGCTAGGATATACTGCTCAATCACCTGTAGGTAATTTTCCAACAGGAATCTCTAATTCAGTAAGAGATTCAGCTATTTCTTTCATTAATGCTCTGGTGTCACCTTCATCTGATTCAAAATCAAGAGAAATTTGTGATCACATTCTTGATGCATTGCTTGTGGGTCTAGAGAAGGCATTCCTGTCATTTTATGTTCCTACTGCGAAAGCATATGGTGGTCAAGTTGTCTGCCGATGAAACCCATCTGGAGGGTTTGAAGTTTGTCTTGGGTTTTCTGGTTTCTTCACTGGGTTCGTATGGTGCTAACAAGCATGTTTCTGAAAAATTAACAGAGAAGCCTTGGTCAAACACTAGTTCTAACAATGATTCTGCTAGCTGTAAGTTGAAGCCTAGTGTTCCTAGAAAGAACTTGGAGGCTTTGGTTAATCCAGTCAATCAGGGAGTCCATTCTAGTGCGATTGAGTGTGATGCCACATCAGCAGATGATGATGAGGATGATGGCACATCTGATGGAGAACTGGCTAGTATGGATAAAGAAGATGATGATGAGAGTAACAGTGAACAGTAAAATGGCAATCCCTTTGCAAGCCAAAGAACAGTCTGTGTCTTCACATTTGATTAACCAGAATGCAATCTGAAGGTATCATGAAACTGGAGACAATCTTCAGAACCCTAAAAGGCTAAAACCACTCATTAATACTTTCCAATTTCTAAAGAGATATGAGAAAGAGGAATGCATACACTAGGCAGATCTCACACTTTATTGTGCCAAAATTCCATGCAAAACAAATATGTTTGTTTCCTTCAAACTTATCTTCAAAACAAGAGAAGCCTATAATCCTTCAGCACCATCCAAGATAGTTGTGCGATAATACAGATTGAACTTTCAGTTAAAACACAATATTCCGTTTCTATTGAGGTAAACTATCTTAAATTTGTGGACACCTTCCCTCTGTCTTGTGAAACTTTTAAAGACTTCCCAGCATCATCTGATTGACTACCTTCCATGACAATATTTCCCATTGCTACCTCGGCATTCTTCACAGCCTCCCTTGCACTAATATCACTCATCTTCTTTTCCAGGATGGCCTCATTACAATTATGGGTTTTCCCAGAGGGAATGGATGTTTCAAGAAGTCGAGGTATGGCATTAAACCACAGATGAAGAAGGGCTTGTTCTGCAGTGGGTCGCTTCTCAGGTACAAAGTCTAAGAGTGGAACGAGAAAATCAGCAAAATCAATTGCATCCTGTTCAGGAAAATGATATTTTTCTTCAAGCACTTTGTTCATTGGCCAAAATCGTAGCCGCCGGATATGTCTTAGATCACCATGCCTATTGAAAAAGTCACGAGAATACCGTCCACCTAAAGCAATCTGGGATCATTAAGAATGCAAACAAAAGCATATTATGATTTAAGAACATAGACCGTGAACAGAAGGTACTTAACATGATACTTTCTGCTACTTTAAGACCTAAAAATACAGCAGGACTGATGAGGAGACAAAAAGCAAAACTGAATACTTACTTTCCGGGGCATCATACCAAGAGTGACAGTGTTAGTGCCAACAGTGGTATACTGCAATTATCTAAGTGTTATCAACATCATATTACTTTCAAGTTTACAGAGTGCTATTTCCATACTACATTGTTATTTTACTATAAGTGTACTGACTCTGATACGTTTTTATTATTTTGTGAACATAATGGTGAGAAAATCCTATTTCTGCTCCAATAAGTGAGATATACTAATAATATAAATCAATATTCTTCTTTGACCCCATTAGAGAGCTTCCGAAGAAGTTAGAAATAGTGTTTTGATAGGCCAAAATACAACACAACTATAAAAGAAATTGCATATTCAAAGGACCTGAAGACTTCTACAAAATATATTCATACCTCATGTCTGTCAAAGTTGTCTCCACTATGAGGATCAAACAATACATCACTGGTTGCAAGCTCAAAGGCAATGCATGCAAAGGACCATATTTATGCTGATGTAGAGTATTTAGATCCAAGAAGAACCTCTGGGAATCTATATTGTCTTGTTTGAATATCACTAGTGAACTGCTTGTAGGTCCAGCAAGCATTGCCAAAATCAACCAACTTGCACTTGAGATCAAGTGATGCCAACAATCTCTGTCTTGTAGTACGGCTGGATTTTCTGTAATTTTTATGGTGCTTTTCAACCTCTACTGTTTCCACAGAGACATCCAAGCTTTGTTTGCTTGAAGCAATGTCAGCTAGGTCATTTTGAGAATTTCCATCCAATTTCCCCGCTTGAGATTCAATGGCATCGTTCTGATTTTAAGGTGCAGATTCATTTTCTGGTTCATCGACACTATTTACACAGGATTTTGATGCTTTCTTGGCATTGCGTTTCAATTTCTTCTTCTGATTCCTTGACAACCCTCCGTTTGCACTTTTACCGTCCTTGAGGGAAGAATTTATAGGGAATATGGACTTATTTTTGTTAGCGACAAGCACAGGTGAAGCACCAGATTTCCTAGGATCTTTGGCAGGGTCAATTGTAGAAAAGAGGAGAATGTTCTCAGGCTTGAGATCTGTGTGAATAATAGAAAGTTGACAATGCAAGTAGTCCAATCCTACCAATACATGATAGCAAATTTCCTTCACCCTATGCAAGGGCATACCCTTATAGTCATAATACTTGATAAGAGTCAACAAATTATCTCCTAAAAACTCAAAAACCATGCACACATTCTGCCCATTTGGTCCAGTGTGCTTGAAATGATCCAGCAATTTGACCACGCACTTCTTGTCATCTACATCCCCTTCAGTTATTTGCTTCAATATTGCTATTTCATCCATGGCTGCCTCTGTGTAATGCTGTGCACTCTTCTGTACCTTCAATGCCACATATGTCTGCTCCAAAATAGAAACAAAATTAGCAATAAATCGTCAACCATAAGGGCAAATCACAAATGTCTTCTGAACTATAAATCAAAAAAGGTGTATAAAAACCATAGCCAATTACAATTTTTCAAACCCAGTTGCAAAATGAGAACATTTCTTGAAACAGACACACAGAAGAAGTTTATAATATATATCTTCAGGAAGACCTGTGGGAAAACTTTAATGATAAATACTCTACCATCCAATATTTTTGGAGACCTAATAGAGAAAATAAAATAATTCTACATGCAAAACCTTAGAGTTAAAAGTCTAAGTCATTGCCAAGAAGACAAAAAGGAAGATGTTTTCTCAAAAAACACATTTTGAAAACAAATAGCATGGGACGAAAGCTCCAAATGAAAAAATAAGAAAATATATACTAAAAATCAATAAAATATATTTATACCCATTAGAAATAGATTCAAAAATATAAGTAATTATAATTTTCCTTCCAAGATATTCCAACCGATGAAAACTGATATAAGCAACAGAAACAAGATCTTAAAAGCCCAACACCCTTGATCAAAGATTCAAAACCCTGATTAAATTCCAACTACGTTAATAATGTTACTTTCAAATAGTGAAATATTATTTGACTTACAATTTTTTATGACAGCATTAAAGTAGAAGTCAGCACGTGATGCAACAAGGATGTCCACCTTAAGCCAACTGTGATCCATGCTTTTCCTATTGAACATATCATACCTCTAACAAGCTTCAAAGTATCATCCACTAATATTCATCATTGCTTCCTGTATTCTGCTATATATTCTAACCTTGTGATGCACCATTGCAGCTTGACAATGACTACTAACTTTGTGAAAAAAACATTGCAAATTACTTATATACCATTGTTGCAAACCCATCGCTGCCTTTAACACTTCCTTTAAAATAAACTTGCAGAGTAACTTATGCACTTTGACTCAGATCTCTGTGGAACAAGATCTTTCTAGAACAAATCTACAAATGTCCTAGC
>LPNX010116603.1:257630-274463 GCA_001517045.1 Pseudotsuga menziesii
TTATTGTAAATCGAATTCAAGGAACAAATAATTCCATGGACTAACTGACCTTTCAACACAATAGTTGTTTTCACCCTCGAAGGAAAACCTGTAGTTATTTTCAGGGCATTTGTTGTATTTTCTCTGAGAAATACAATTTAACCAAGATTGGAAGTAGATCCAAAGGTCACTGATGATGGTGGTTGATGACAGCCATGGTGTAATTGCAAAATACTTCAAATATATCTTATACAAATAATTTGAACATATATTGTTGAACAATGAGCACAATATGCATTAGGTCACTTGGAAGGTTTAATAGTATTCCTTCAAGTACTATGTCACTGCCCAATTGACAAGACCCCTGTGAATTGCTCTATGGCTTCTTATGTTGTTATGAATATAGCAATGAATGGATTATATGTATAATGTGTGTTGGAATACCATAAACAAACTTAAAAACAAAATATCATGCAGAAATCTTATATTGGTTATAATAAATACTAAATAGGATCCAAATTCTGACTGAAATTTAAAAAGATGGTTCATGGTAGCTGTATGTCTATCAAAGGGAAGATGATGGATCTATCTATTGAGGACAAAGGATGATTGTGAATGTTTGAGAAGTATGCTACCGCACTGACATGTAATGGCTCATTGTGAAGAACCTATCTTTGGATAGTGAATCTTCTTAAGGAAATCAACTCCCTTCCTTCTTTCGAGATAAATTATTATTACAATGAAGTGCTTAACAACGGCATTCCAAAAATACACCTCACCTCATAATAAAAGCTTTGCTTCCAATGGTTGGGTAAGATTTGAAAAAATGTATTCTTGGATAACTATAACACAAAAGACAATTGAAAACATTACGGATCGTAGAGAGGAGCCTTCTCGTGACCAAGGAGGTTTTAATGAGTCATCATACACGTGTGATTGCAGTAATGGGTTTTTGAAAGACATGCTAGAAAAAAACCTAGCCCCCAATAATGTCTGTTTAAAAACTGGCAGTTTTAACTCTATTTTGTCCTTTGAAATGACAAAATTATAGAAGGCATTGATTGAATGCAGAGATGGATTCCAGCAAGAGAGAAATTTCAAAGAGAACATAAACATGGATTTACTCTGAATTTTTTATCAAAATGACTAGTACAGAAGGAAAAGCAAAGAGGCCCATCAGATTCATCAACAATATTCTTGTTGGTCACAGTTTTGTTTTATAAACAATAGCTCCAAGTCACTCTGTATTATAGATCACAACCATGGCTACATTGCCTAGTTGCATGGTAACTATTCCTGGCATCTCCAAAACTCAGGCCTGCTGTTCTGATGTTTTTGAGCTTGTTATTTGTAGCAAAACTAAAAGTGTAAATTTCCCCGGAGCATCAAAGAGTTATTTCAGATGACCTGTTTAATTAAAATTTAAAATTTAAAACTATTTCTCATTTTGTTATTTTCTATGTTAAGAAAATAGATTAACTATATAGGTATATGTCCTTTTTCTGTTTTAAAAAAAATGATGAATTTTTTAATACTAATTGACTCTTTAATTTTAATAAGTTTTTCTCCTAAAACTAAATTAAATTTTTACATACATAAGTTGGTTCTAAGTGTTATAAAGTTGAGTGTTCTAAGTGCCAAGAAAGCTTCTGAACTGTATTCTGTCTCTCATACCTCCACATTCTTCCATCCAAGATGTCCAATAGAGAAGCAAGAACAAATGTGCATATGTTATCAAAAATGGTATCATCCAAAACCACGTCATGAACAAACTGAAAGAAAGTTTCCAATATAAGCGAAAATTGATGATCTAGATTGTTCTCCACATCCACAGGATCACGATTGATAGTTTCAAACCTCAGCTTGAACAAGCCAGGCAAAAGACTAGCGACTTCACTAATATTTCCCAGTAACTGGTTACTTGATACAGCAAAAGTTGTTGCTTTTGTAAGGCTCACAAGAAGTTTCAAAATCTTTGTAATCAAAGATGTCGTTGACTGAACTTTCTCATCTGAGCTTTCCTCGGTCAGCTGAAGAGAACACAGCAATTCCCTACAAAGAATGACCACTCGCAAGATGCACCCAAGATGGGCTATTGCATAATGTTGTGCAAGAGATATCACATTGCTTTCATTCTTCCAGAAAGTAGACTCTTCTAGATCTATTGGTTGTTCACCATCCAAGTGAAGTCCTTCATTGGCTAAAACAGCAATAGCATTCTCCACTGACTTTCCTCCCTTTATCCAAAGATGGTCTTTTCCATGATTGCATAAAACAAAGGATACAAAGGTTGTCTCAGCAGGCTTGGCACAATGAAAGTAGCTAAACAGAAAACAGATTATAACCACAAATCTGATAGAAAAGACTATCCAAATAGAAAATGCACACAGATAAAAATTCATGTTCGATGCAAGACAGGTCATTACCTTGTGAAGTACATTCTATGTTCCTCTTTAATTCCAAATTATCGAAAGGATCTCTCTTGTATTTTTGAAGAAAAAAAGATTCCCACATTTCAGATTACATCTTAGGTAATAGCTTTGCTCTCTACTTTCAGACTTCTGCCAGTGCAGAATTCAAAGGATTGTGGGTGATCTTATTGAAAAGCCACTTTTTTATGGGGCTTGTCAAGGCCTTGGTCTAGTCTGTGCTTTGGTATATGTGCTTTATCTTTCAGAGTCTCGCTACTTTTAAAGGGAAGGAAAATATGGGAACTGGGACAACTAATGTTGGTGAGTTTAAGGCACTTTTTATCTCATGAAAAATTTATTGGATAAAGGTATCAAAGACTTCAGGTTTTGGGCCATTCAGCTCTAGCTATCAGATGGATGAAGGAACAACTCCAAATTCACAGCACAGGTCTTCACTCCTTGGCTATATGAAAGAACTATCTAGAGTCTAGACGGTTTCAGCAGATAATATTTTTTCATGTTTACAGGGAACTTAATATGTAAGCCAATTTTCTTTCTAAAGAGGGGCTTCATAAGCTTCCAAATCATATCACTGAAGATGAATTTCGGGGAGGGTCCTTAGTTTTATCTAGGATTATCACTGTTTATGAGTTTTAAGTATCTATGGGTGGGCTATTTTTGTACCTGTGCCAGTTATCTGAACTGATTCTACTATCTTTCTTAGACAGTCTCTTATGTTTCAAGTGAGTCGATTTCTTGCTCACAGTCAATTGCTATGTGGTATTTTGGGGCTGAAAGGTTCCTTATTTGAGGCTCTTAAAGTATAGTTTGTGTATACCTTTCGGGAAGACGGCTTTGCAGACCCAGCTTTGGGATCTGTGCCTTTTTAGCATCATGAGGATTGTATTTTATATTCTATCTAGAATGAAGAATATGCTTTTTTGTAGATAAAAAAAATATTTACAAGGTAAGGAAATACAAATCTCAGAAACTCCTTACTATTGAGAAGAAAGAGCATATGGGAATAAACACTAACCTGACTTTTCTAATGAGAATGGATTTAAGTTTCCTCGCAAGATCTTCTGAGCGTTCTTTCCTCTCGCGCCTCTTTCTGGCCAAAATACGCTTCTCAGAGTCCTTGATGTGGTAACGAGGAACCTTTCTTATCAGTCTCTCCATCCCGCTGCCAATCATCTTCTTCTGCATTATCTGCAACGCCTATTCCAGGTTCCCATTCCGCACTTTCAGGCGGATTCCCCTGATTTGTTGTCCGTGATTTGCAAATCCCGGGGGGTTAAGAGCTCGGTGCCTCGTGACACCAAATGTGGGTGATTGAGGGCTGAAATGCAAGAATCTCCTGGTAACTCCCAAACCTCTGGCGAGTGCAGCATTTTCTCTGAGGCTTTTATTCAAATTGCTCAGCCGTTGAATCTGTGTGGAACTGTCTATGGATTTGATCTGCGTATGCGAGGCAACCGCCCTTAAACCTCTGTAAAGCCCTCCCACTTGTGTGCAAAGCCTCTCCATTTCTTGAACCCAGTCTGAATGAGGAACTTCTGAGAACGAGGACAAGTTTAATAGATCTGGCCAAAATTGTAAAAATGATAATAATGTAGGTAAGTTGTGAAAATAATAATAATAATAATAATGTAGGTAAGTATTTGGGTTAATAGTTTGGGATGTGGAATTTTAATATTATTTTAGGTGCAAGGTGTTAATTATAAGGTGGATAAGAGTTCTAAATAATAAGGTATATTTATTATGATGTGAATGTTAGAAGGTTTATTGAGTATAGATTTAATGATTTTTGAATTTTATGAAAAAAAACTATTAAAAGTTTTTTTTTTTTTTTAAGAAATTGATATTTCTCTACACCTAAATTTTACAACTCATTCTTTCTCTTGTCTTTTATTGGGCCCTCCTTGTGGATCCTAATCCACACTCCATTGCAATGATAGATAATATCATCTCCAAGGTTATGTTCTTGCATTATTTGATCTCCCGTCCAAATATATATCCAATTTTATTTCTTATGTTATATTATTTTGTTATGTATTGGTGATGGAACTCGATATCATGTCCTTTTGATGGGTGGGGTATTGTATCTCGGAGGGTACGTTGTTTGGATGAGAATTTTGTAAGTGAGATTTTTCTAAAGCGGGATTGTAAAGATATAATATCTCTACTACTATCTAGATCTTTGAGAGTTTCTATGTAACTTTGATTCCATTTTTTAATAACAAGGTACAGTTTTTTTTTTTTCTTTTTTAAAAAATAGATTCATTGATATTGAAGTGTAGTGTTCATTTCTCTTGCTAGTTCAGATAAACAATGTTTTCAACACCATTTTCAGGACATCTAATCCAAGTTGGACCTCTTGGATTCCATCATAACCAATTTTGTATGGTTTGGAGGTGTTGAGGCCTAGCCTTCTCAAGTCAAATTAGGCATGTGTTGAGAGAGTTTAGAGCCTCTTACTTGTCGCATTGTCAAATGCTAGAGGACGGTATCCCATCCTATCATTTAGGCAAAGGACCATCTTCAAACTGGTAAAGTTGTTGCATTCGCCTTTGGAGTTTGTTGGCTCAACAACCAAAAGGGACTAAAATCTATACTTTGCCTATTATCCCCCTCTACCCTTCCATCTAATGGAAGAGTGTACTTTAGCTCTCAAAAGTATCTTGTTTCCTACAAACAATTGGAATATCAATGGACCACCTTCCCCTATTGAGATATTATTTAAATGCTCCCAGCCACCTTCTTCCTAATATGCATGAGACAAATCAAATCATGAGGGAGGATATTTACAGGCAATATATCTAAGTCACTTGGATCACTCCTCTAAGAGGTTTGAACCCTAAGATGCCCTTTTATGCAAGGTACTTTGTGGAGCTATGGGATTGCCTCATCATTCAACCCCCTCACATACTTTGACAATAGATGCATGGGCTCAAGCTTCCCTTGTGCTAGCTTGGGGTGGGTTTTCATTAGCTTCAAGTGGAAGCTAGTCATTAGATTCCACATGATGATAGATTATGTCAATTATGTGATAGACGGAAAACCAAGATTGAGAAGCACTTTGTATGCATATGTCCTTGATATTATGAGATACATAAACAATTCTATAACTTCTTCGATGTCACATAACTACCTCTCCACATTATTTCAATACCAAAACCAAAGATACTTGGATCTATATATGGGAGAGGCCCTCGTAGTTAGATTTTACATCGATTGGTTATCCCCCTATCCTAAGTTGAATAATACTCAAATGATCGCATCTTTAGTTGAGGTGCTCCTAGTGTAAAGGACACAAGTGAATAGCGATAACATTTTATCTCCCAGGTCCATTAGACCTCGAGGAGTAGTCTAAACCTTGCTAGTGATAACCTTATGGAGTCACCAACATAAACCTCGAGGAGTAGTCTAAACCTTGCTAGTGATAACCTTATGGAGTCACCAACATAAACCTCGAGGAGTAGTCTAAACCTTGCTAGTGAGAACCTTATGAACTTGTCAACATAGACCCCAGGAGACTTTACACCATATTAATAGACAATATACCTCCTCTAGATCCCAGTAATGGGACACCTCTTCTAAACATAGTCATTCCTTAAGCTAGCTCCATAAAAGCAAGGACTGAGACAGTCGCATCAATAAGAAATTGTCATGGATTTTAAACTGGCATGCCCAAATGGTAACATGCCATTACCAATACCCTGAAATTGATGTGGATTCTGAACTGGCATGCCCAAATGGTAACATGCCATTACCAATACCCTGAAATTGATGTGGATTCTGAACTGGCATGCCCAAACGGTAATGCCAAACGGTAACATGCCATTCCCAATACCCTGAAATTGACATGGATTCTAAAATGGCATGACCAAACAGTAACATGCCATTCCCAATACCCTGAAATTGACATGAATTCTAAATTGGCATGCTCAAATGGTAACATGCCATGAATTCTAAATCGGCATGCCAAAATGGTAATATGCCATACCCAATGCCCTAAACTCGATTCCGAGCTTGCCTAAATAAGAAACCAAAAAAACAGTAACCAAACCAATTTTAAGCACAACCACATAAAAGATTGAATGGTAACAAATCAGATTACTAACATCCACAGCACAGCAGATCAAAGATTAACTAGCATACCCAGATGCTAACAGAACATTCCCGATGGATTTGAATTGATTTCAATAGAGATCCAATCACAAACAGTGAACATAAAGAGCCCTACATCTATATAATACAAATTGCCATAAATTTCGCACTATTCCCGAATGGCAGCATGTCAATTCCCAGCGCCTTGAAATGAATTTCAAGCAAAACAAAATGAATAAATCTACATACATACAGACACAGACGAATTAACAGAAACCAAAACATACCTTGTATCTATTTACCAAGTTCTTCCACTTGCATTTGCACTGCTCGGAGCTCCTCCTGAAACCCTTCTCCTTCATCCTCGAAGAAATGAGCTCCCACAAAGTCTTGTTCCTCTTTGTCTGAGTGGAATCCTTCTCAAGCTCAGCCCTGATTGCAATGAATTCCTTGGTCTCATTGAATCCCCATTGAGGAATCCTATCATCCTTCTTGAGGTTGTTATTAAGACCACCGCCGCCATTGTTTGTAAGAAGGCTATTGTTATTGGATCCTCCAAGGCGGTCTCCTGAGGAAATTGCAACATTGGGAGTTAACTGCAGAGGCAGGGCGGCCATCACCCCCAATCCCATGCCTTCGACTTCTCCACCACCGCCCATCATCATTTTCGCTTGCTTTAAATATTGATCTTGGAACAGAGGATAGAAGTGCCGATGAAATGCCAAATAATGAAGACCTTACGAGGTTTGGAACCTTACGAGGCCTATTTGAGGGCTTACATGGTGTTTTTTGGGTTCAAAAGATCATCACTTACACAACTCCTTTAACACAATTCCACACTTATATTCCTTTCCAATGGTGCAAGATTCGTCTTAATCGAAGTCCATATGAAGGAGTTATTTCTTTTGCAAACTAACCTATCTAGTTGACCACCATGATACCATGTGGACTCCTTGTGATCTCTCATTTCTCACACATGAAAAGTTGGTTACGTGTGGAAATTCAAGAACATTTTAAAAGTAACAAAACCCTAACCCTAATCAAGAATCAATGAATGAAAAAAACCTAAAAATAACCCTATATGACTATGAGGTTACATTAAATACCGAGGCATTAGGAGAAGAGGGGGCTCCATTCTTATGATATTATTGTACTGTTCCATAGTTGAGTAATAATAAGGGCATATATATTAGAGTAAAACAAAGGGAGTAGGAGATTTATGTCTTGGATTTTCCTCATAATGGGTTATCCCAGGGTAAATCTTATGTTGATCTTGTGTCTATATTTTCTCTAGTTATTTTTCTTTCAGTCCCAATTTATTTAGCATTCAATAGAAATATGCTAATACAAATAATTAAGTTGTAAAATCCATTGTGACAAACTGTTCCAATGGAATATACATGGAAATTTATGAAACATATTGTTATGAGGGAAGTTTTCTTTGGGTTTTTGTGGGAAATTGCAAGATTTAGTGGTGGAAAAATTCCTCAAACCCTAAACACGGTGGACACATATAGTGAAAAACTTGTAGGTGATTATGAGCAAGGATTTGAAAAACTAGAAATACAAGTCACTAATATCTCATGCAACATGTCTATCCTCACCGTATCTCTAGAGAGAAAGTTTGCACCTTCTTGTGATTTTGGAGGCTCTCGCTTAGATATTGGATTAGAGTGGAAAACATAATATAGAGGCAAGCTAGAAAAGGAACCTAGGAAAGAGCTCGAAAAGGAGAATCTAAGTTTTAGTACAAACATTTTTTTTTGTAAGTGGCATAAAATTATATTAAAGTACAAAAAATATTACATCCATAGTGTTTGAGACATGTGTATCTTTAATATCAGGGCACATACATAAAATTGTTGCATCAGTCCGTACATTTCCCTTTGTGAGGGAAACCAAGTCTTCCCATTCAAAACTATCATATTTATTCGGCATACTAACAAAGCTAAATAGAAAAGAGAAAAAAAAAACACATAAGATTTTATAAATTCTTGGGACCTTACAGCTTTCGCCACGGTTCTTTGACAATGGGACACGGCTTGATGTAGCCGTCATGTTCACCGGAGAGAGCAGTTTCAATATCCTTATGCGTCTCCATTGCAGGAGGAGGTGTCGACATCTGTTATGGTGAGTTGTCAATCTGCATGTGCCCTTCTTCAGTCTGCCCCCTTGTAACCACGTCGAGTTGAGCCTCTGACATACATCATGTGTACTTGGTGTCCTCGATCTAGTTAATTTCTTTGGCAGGGTCCTGCTGGTTCAGAATCAATGAAGCCAAGGATGTTTGTTGTGTTGAGGAGTTATCAAAATCATTGGAAGTTGGGGGTGAGCGAGCATAGTTTCTTTCCTATAGAAACTGGGAAAGAAAAATATTCATCCGCTAGTAGTGGAAAATCCTATGACGCAAGGGTTGTGTTGTGCAGTGATGAGCTACAAACTCGACATCCCAGTCATCCACCACTCTACGCACACTTATGTGGATATCGTCTCTATACCCAATAGAAATGGAACGACAGAATGTTGTTTGGCCTTGTTCTCCCCTCGAGCTGCTACCCATGTGAGGCATTGCATGGAGTCTAAGCGACATTATCAGTGAGTGAATTACTTGCTTGTTGTTTCTTTCTCTCTATTTGGATTGAGAGATGGAATTCCTAAATTCAATGGAGTGGTCGTAGAGGATGCATATTATAATCTACTGCTCGAGCCAAGTCCGTACAAGGCCATTGAGTAGGGTGACCAGGTAGCTGATCCGAGTGCCACCAACCTTTAAATTCTTGTTATGTGTTGAGAGAGGCATCAAAGACAAATCCTGTGCTAGGTGACCGATGGTACAGGGTAGAGTGCCTTCCAAGATGGATCCACTAATACATTTGGTCATATTTTTCCATGAAATATTTCCTCGTTTTGTACATTCGTGGATTAATACTTCATTTTTTTTATAATGGCGGAAAAATCGTGGCAATATTGATGTTTTTAATTTTAGAGGAACTTTTGTCTCTATATCGACGATATATGGCTATCTTTGCACACCCGCCAAACCAATGCTAGCTTTCAATGCACGGGTCAACTCATGCATTTTTGACACATTTGTTGTAGTTGTGACAAGGTTCTTGGTGATTGATTGAGCACAAATTGAGCCCAGATTTCTTTATCAACCATATCCAAAACTAGAGAGATCAGCCATACTCTGCTTCTTGAACGAGTGACTCAACCTGAAAAAGAAGATTAGCCAACCTTTAGAGGACAATATGGAACCTGTGGGAAACGAAATGCCTTCACTTTCCCTTGAAGAAGATGTTGTTGTCAAAACTTTGGTTGGAATGCATGGAAATGAAAATCCAGATCAATGGGAGGAATTTGTGAACAATGATATGGACCATTCACCAACGAGTGATGAAGACCTAATTCATGCCAAATATTCTTTTGATTGTAGATTTGTTTTTTCTTTATTTGATAAAATGGTACATTTCAAATAACAATCTACCTTGTGGGAGGATTCCTTCAAAGCTAGCGATCAATTGTGCAGAACTAAGGATGTCCAAATTCTTGATTTGGTACATCATGTTACAAGTTTAGAGAAAAGAATTGTGAAAACTAAAAAAATAATTGGCCAGAAGGATCAACTTATTAAGGATCAATGTCCTAAATTTACTATAGTTCTAGTAGAATCGATTTCTGACCTTGACAGACTGAAAGACATGTATCAGGCTCTAAAGAAAAAAAATGAGGAAACTATAGGGAGACTTGAAAATGAGCTGAAAAACAGGCCTGAAGTTTTGAACATGCCACCATTGAAGACTGTATTTGGTAAGGAAGCAGAACTTCAAAGGGCATTGAGAGAGATGATCATTAAACAACAAAATGAGACTACAGAATATGAAGCAAGATTGGAAAAATTGAATAAAACAATTAAAAACAAAAATGAGTTGCTACAAAAAAAGAGAATTGAAAGGATTTGAGAAACTCTCGAGGCTAAAAGTGCTGGAAGAGGAAAAAAATAAACAGTCAAGGGTAAACAAGTCTGCACACCAGAAGAATCAACAGTCAAGGGTAAACAAGTCTACACACCAGAAGAATCAACAGTCAAGGGTAAACAGGTCTGCACACCAAAAAAATCAATAGTCAAGGGTAAGTATTATATTTACATTTATTACAAGTATAGTATGGATGGACTATGAATGTATGGATTTTAACATAATTCCCTAAAATGAAGCATGTTTTGTTGGGAGAAAGAAAATTGGAACAATTTCAATATTATGTTTCCCTTGTGGTTTGAATTTTGTACTTTGGTGGGGTGTTTTAGAATAATGCCACTTGTTATGCATGCTTTAAATGGTAAAAATATCCCATATGCTTTAAATGATGATGATGATGAACTAGATGACAATGATAGTGATGATGTTTTTAATGAAGACAATGATGGAAATGATGATGATCATCATCATCATCATCTTTGTCATTGTCATCATGATTATCACAATAGTCATCATCATCGGCATAATCATCATCCATGTCATCAACATCACCATTTTCCATGACATCATCATCATGGTTATTGACATTTCATCAGTTATTCATCATTACCTTTGGCATAAGAAAGAGCATCTACCCAAAATATGTGATTAGTGGAAAAGGGTCATGGAGGACACACACGATTTATGCATGACAAATAACAACTTATTTTTTAAGATGATCAACATCATCATTCTGATTGTACTCATCATAATTGTCATCATCACCATCATCACCATTCATTTCATTTCCATCATAATCATCGCCAATGTCGGCATTGTCATTATCCTCATCATCCTCCTCCTCCTCATCATCATAATCGTCATCATCATTATCATTGTCATCGTTCTCCTCATTATCAACAACATTATCATCATCACCATAACCATCCTCAATATCATAATCATTATCCTCATTTTCATCTTCAACATCTGGATGTAAAACTGGATGCAAAAGTGGATAAAAACATGGATGTAAAAAATGATGCAAACATGGATGCAACAAAAGTAGGTGCAAAAGTGGGCACATAATGGGGTGCACCAAAAATGGATGCAAAAGGTGATGCAAAAGTGGATGCAAAAAATGATGCAATCATGGAAGCAAAACATGATGAAAAAGTGGCGCAAAAGTGGATACAACCATTGATGTAAAATTGGATACAAAATTGGATGCGAAAGTGGATGCAACAAAAGTAGATGCAAAACTAGATGCAAAAGTAGTCGTAACACCCAACACAAAACCTGATGCAAAAGTGGATGCAAAAATGGATGCAAAAAGGGATGCAATAACTGATGTAAAATTGGATGCAAAAAAAGATGCAATCGTGGATGAAAAAGTTGAAGCAAAAGTGGGTGTAAAAGTAAGCACAAAAATGGGTGGGAATTGGGACGCGAAAAAAGTGGATGCAAACGTGGATGCAATAGTCGATGCAAAAAAAGACGTAAACATAGATGCAAAATGGGATGCAAAAAGGGATGAAAACATGGGTGTAAAAGTGGACGAAAAAATGGATGCAAAAGTGGATGCAAAAATAGCTGAAACAAAACGAGATGCAAAAATAGACTCAAAACAGGATGTAAACTTTGATGCAAAACTTGGCGCATGAAGGGATGCAAAAAAAGAAGCAGAAGTGGATGCAAAAGCGGATGTAAAAAAGGATGCAAAAGTGGATGAAAACAAGGGCGTAAAAGTTGAGGCAAACATGGGCGTTAAAGGGGGCGCAACAAGAGTAGATGTACAAACTAGGTGCGAAATTAGGTGCAAAACTAGGCTCAAAACCTATCGCAAAACCTGATGCAAAACTTGGCGCATAACTAGGTGCAAAACTCGGTGCAAATTACGCCAGATTTAGAAAAAGGACGCAAAAAACGCCTAAAATAGCACCGACCCGTGAAATTGTGCCATTTTGTCAAAAAAATTGAAGAAAAATACACTGAAAGATGGTCTAGACGCAAAAAAGGATGCAAAAAGAGATGCTAAATCGAGTTTTTGTTGTAGTGTAAGGAGAAAAATAAATGATTCCCGAAAAGAATTCGCAGAATTATTACATTTCTTGAAATAAAGAATTCAATATAACTACTAGACATAAATTGCATAGGCACACATTCATCAATAACATTCCAACTTAGATCGATTATTCCAGAGATCTTTTAAGGAATAGCAAACAATAATACATACAAATAACCACATCTTGCGAATGCATTCTCATCTTTTGCAAACAATAATATATTTAAATAACCAAATTATTTTCAACTTTTGCGAACATAATTAAAGATTAATAACCAAACTTTATGGCTCACATCCTTATCTTCTACAAACCACAATAAATATAAATAACCAAAATTTTAGGTTTGCATTATCCTCTTTTGCAAGTAATAAATATAAATAATCACACTTTAGAGCCTCCATTCTCATCCTTTGAAAACAAAGGAAATATAAATAAACAAACCTGAAGGCTTGCATTCTCATATTTTGCAAACAACAATGAATTTAAATACCAAACTTTCCGTCTTGCATTCTCATCTTTTGCAAACAGGATTAAACCTCTTTTAGTTAATCCTTCATTAATGTTAAACAGTTGTTAACATGTTCATGCTATGTCTTTATCTTAGGATTTATCTTATGGTAAAAAGGTATAGAGTTCTTGAATTCTAGTAAAAATGTCTCAACCTTATATCCTGTAAGAACAAACCATTCCTACATAATAGAATTGACTTCAAAGTTGTAAAACTTATAAAAGGTCTGTTCCTCATTATTCAAAAAGGAAATTATAAAATATTTCCTACCTTTATTCATATGAATTCTTTATTTGAAAAGGAAATATTTCTTACCTTTATTCATACTTATTCCTTTTTATTTTAAAAGGAAATCTTAAAATAATTATTATATATATGACTCTTATCAAAAGTTACCCACTTCAAGGATAACAAGTCTCGCAATTTTGCAAAGCATCGACCTGTCTGCTTCGTGTTTCCAAACTTCAACCTGATATGGTAACATACATTTTATTTTCCTACTTTTGCTTATGGGGAATTATCATACAATGATTTCTACATATATTTTATTAGTAGGGGATTATTTAAATGAAGGTCAAAGCCTCTCCGCTCAACATCTATTTAATAAGACTTCTAATCCTTTTAAAGATTGAATGAGCCCAGATCTTTAGTAATAATTCAAAATTTCATGCATAAATGTTTATATGCAGACCCAAGAGTATAAAAACGCATTAGCAGGACTCCATTCTCAAATCCATATAGTAAGAAACAGAAATTTCAGGTATCTATTTCGGTCAAACTAGAAATTGCAAATTTTAAGATCTATTAAGATCTAATCAGCAAAGAACATGTGGCACAGACTTTTCTATCAACTAGAAATCATGACATTTTAAGTTCTATTATGATCAAATCAACAAAGAACTGGAAACGTAGAATTTTCTATCAAATTAGAAATCAGGGAATTTTTAAGATTTATTAAGATCTAATCAACAAAGAACTGGAAACACAGAATTTTCTATCAAACTAGAAATCACATGCATCTCAGTAATGCCTTTAAATTTCAGGCATAAATGTTGATATGCAGACCGAAGAGTATAAAAATGCAGAATCAATCAATTAGCAACGTACATATATATGAAATCGATCTATCCAAATGTGGACACTAATTAACCGCAGTGAATATAAAAAAAAACAAAACGTGGAATCCCTCATATTTATTACAAAATCGCATGCAATACCATAACAATCAAATGTTGGATCAAAATCATTGATAAAATCTAACGCTATAATTTTGTAACCTTCAGATTTATTACAAACTATCATGCATAATCTATATATTTAGATCACAATGCACTACACGAGTAATCTATACATTCAGATGCAAAAATACACTCCTCAACAAAATCGTTGGCATCTTATGAAAATATGATTTGTACCGATATCCATTCATCAAACCAAAACCTAGGCAGTCTATCCTTTACAGATTGAATCTACTAGGGGTTTGAATGCATCATACTTACAGTCTTGGAATAACTAACTCATGGGCATCAAGATCTGGATCAATTAACTAGTAGGCGTCTAATACGATCAGGTTATCCATGCAAACGAAGACCTCTTCCATTGCATCATAGAAACACATATACCATCAATTGGATTAAGACTCGTCAGAACTCTTCATCTTCTTACATTTTCTATTAGAAACGCAAAACCCCAATATCACACCAAAAGAAATAAAAGTGCTATTTGTGATGGTTCAAACGCTTACCACATGCATTTTACCTGAACCAAACCTTTGAAGCTCCACTCATTTTATTTCAAGAACACTTCTAAAGGCACATATAGTAATCATCGTTCTGGAATGCGTCCCTCCATTTCAAAACGCGTCTGCCCCCGGACGCTCATCCACTGGCTGCTGATAACGAGAGTCACAATCAGAACAGGAGCAAAGATGACTGCTGTAAGAATTATCCTTTTTTTTTGTATTTGTTAACACCAGGCTGCCTACGATCCGAGCACTATGCAGAGGTGTATTTGCTCCCCGAGTAAATGCAGAGGTGTGCCAATGCTCTCATTTCCACAAATGACAAAAAGAAAGGATCTGTAATCACTAATCAAACTTTCCACGTTATTGCTTAACCAAATAATTCAATAAAATACAAAATACTAATTGCAAAGTTACAAATCTGTAGAAGGCCCAACAGCTCCAGAGTTGTAACCTCGCTCTGATACCATATGTAAAATACCTCCTGTACCTCTATGTCATTATGGGTAGAAAGGGGAATAAATGTTCCCTATTTTCTTTCACTGTTACTATAAAATGGGTAAAAGATGTTATTAGCAGATTTATATAGCATCCCCAATGTAGCATGTTCAATTAATTCGTTAAATCAAACTATACGTACTATAAAACAATCATTTGGACAAGTCTACATCCATCCTACATACGGAATACCATACAAGCTAAATTATGATCAAGTAATCCCCTAAATAGTGAAATGCTTAGATGAATCATTATCCCTCGAATAACAATATGGATCTTTCTTAAGCAGAGCAATTTTCCCATTGTTTATTCCTAAGTAGTGAATCGTAGGGGATGCACTTTCATTCATACCGAAACATATCTTTACAAAACATTTAACCATTGATCTCAAAGCGTATTCATCATCATAGTGCAATTAAAACATTACTATATGTGAACCAGAAACATTATCATAACTCTTCTTCATTAACTTTTATAGTAGAAAAAATCCATAATCAAGGTTGTAGAACAGCATCACATGTACACGAAAAGTGAGGAAAGTAAAACATTCAGACACATTAAAAGAAGACAGACAAGGATGTACATGGTTCACCCCAACCTTGGGGTTACGTCCACCGAAGGGTGTCACTTCCTTGTGACATTTTATTTTATTAAAGTTACAATCCGCAACATCATAGTTGCCATAATTTCCTTCAAAAGGAAGAACATAGGCTTCCTCTCTGCTGAGTTATTTACTACTGTTATCAAACTACCCCAAGGGTTATTTTTATTTATTTAACAACTTCTTCCGGAATCATTTTTTCAAGACTTCTATCAATGCAGCAGCCCCACATCACTTATTGATAAATCTGGTACATAGCAGATGTAAGATTTAAGTAACATTATAGATCTATGGTGTGCCTTGCGAATAAGTGGACTTTGGCACAAAAACAGTCCTAGATGGCAGCTATAAGTTTTAGTTCAGTAACAACAACCGAAACGGTAAGAACATTTTTGACACCCCCTACCAAACAGAACAACCAAGCGTATGGGAGATTTTAAAATTTTCCCTAGACTTCACCAATTAAGGTAAACGGAAAGTTTACTTAAAAAAAATCCGACATATCTTCTATTTAGAAAGCACCCTATGGTGTATCCTGGCCAAGCTTTCACACGAGAATTGGGAGGAAGAACAGAACAACTATATTTCAAAATACCATACATTTCGATTTAAAGGAGGTTGTATTCATCGCTCTATGTATAATATGAAAAATGTTTCCCATCACAAGAAGCTACGATCTAAGGTGGTTTCTGACTGTATTCATTCTCTTATAATATAAATGGTTTTACTATCATAAGAATCTACGACCCTAGCCATATGATGCTTCTAGATTCCCACCGATTTCAGTCTATAAAAAAAAAGCAAAGTCCATATTGATCCGCTCATATAACAGAAAGGGTTTACTACCATAAGAAGCTACGACTTCAGCCATATGATGGCTCTGGATTCTAATAGGTTTCAGTCTCTATCACACAAGCTGAAATCACAGAAAATTAGACCCTAATCAACGTGGCATCTACGATA
>LPNX010116606.1:0-90967 GCA_001517045.1 Pseudotsuga menziesii
CCAGTGGTTTCTTGCAGGTTTATCACAGAAAATTCACCGACACATAAGTCTGGAGACATTCAAGACTTACGAAGATGCACTTACAAAATCTCTCCAAGTAGAAATCGATGAGGACATACCAGCATACTCCACTGATCATAGACTAGAAGAACAGCTTGAGATTGTATAGAAGTCATTAAAAGAATTAAACCTCAAAAGTCAAGATATCCGGTGCATGAAGTGCTCAACGGTCGGACATTCAAAAGACAACTATCGACAGGACATAAGCCAACAGGACATTCAATTTGTGCAGACAAAAAGTTTTTGCGACATTTGCCAAGAGCATGGAGACCACTCGATAAAAGATTTCTCGTTCAACATGAANAACAGGACATAAGCCAACAGGACATTCAATTTGTGCAGACAAAAAGTTTTTGCGACATTTGCCAAGAGCATGGAGACCACTCGATAAAAGATTTCTCGTTCAACATGAAAAATGGAAAGGCATATTGGTGTGAAATCTGTGAAACAAAGAATCATGCCACGGCTGACTGCCATCTGAACCTAAAGAACCAACAAAATTATCATGCAGTCTACCAGACCAATACAGTTGCACAAAANGTGTGCAATCTGTGAAACAAAGAATCATGCCACGGCTGACTGCCATCTGAACCTAAAGAACCAACAAAATTATCATGCAGTCTACCAGACCAATACAGTTGCACAAAATAATGAGCAAAACAACTTGCCAAACAATAAGAACAATCCAAGATACGAAGGTCGAAGATACGAGCGTTGGTATGACAATCGACGTTGAGGCTATGGAGGTCGAGGTTGATTCTCTGGGAATTGAGACAACCGACCAAGTTGACCCATCCAATGTTTTACATGTTATAAGGAGGGACACCGGTATGCAGACTGTCCATACAAGGACAGAACTGACCTCAAATTTTGTACTAGTTGCATAGTAGGGGATCACTCATTATAGGATTTCCCTACCATGCTAGAAAAAATAAATAAAAAGAAAAATGTTAACGTCTTGTCATGTGTGCAAAAAAATGATGTAATAAATACAAAGAATTTGCATATCGTAACCCGACAAGGGACAAAAACAAGAAGCAATAACCCACGAATCAGCAAAATAAAATAAAAGAATGTTTACCCTGATCCGGTTAAAGAAAAACAAATATATAAAGATGCAACAAATGTATTTAAAGAATTTGCACAACAAGAAGAGGATAATGACAATCGACATAACACAATAAAAGAATTAATAAAGCTAGTATATAAAGATAACTCAGTATCTCAGTTCATCGACTTGCTATATGGAATAAAACACAACAACACCGAAAAATAAACAAAGAATATCTGCAGTTTAAATCAAAAAGATAAAAGTGATGCCGACCCACTTGTCGACCTAGAAATTGAAGGATATCACGTCCGACAAGTTGTGCTCGACTTCAGATCACAAGTAAACATCATGACTCGTGACACTTGGGAACAATTGGGCAGACCTCGACTATACGAGTCAGTTATATACATGAAACTAGACGACCAGGGCCTAATTGAACCTATTGGAGTCTGGAAAAATGTTGACATAATAATAAATGGAATATCGACCAAAGTCAACTTTGAAATTATTGACCCTAAGGAAGGATCCAATTCCTTCCCAGCATTAGTAGGTCAACCTTGGGGAAGAAAGATGAAAGCATTGATATCCCTAGACAAGGAAAGAATAAAATTGAAAGGAAATAGACAAAAGGTCATTGTACCTATTCATCCATCCCAAGGAGAACCTTGGACTGAACCTATTGATGAAGAAGTCAATATTCAAAAACTTTATTAGATACAAAACAATGTAGATTATACAGAACCTAATATATATGGAGAACTCCATTTAGGAAACCAAGACTCGGTAGGATATAATTCAAACATAGAATTATATGATTGGGAAGTCGAGAACTATGAAACACAAGCAAGAGGGTGTTGGACTATCCAAAAAGTATAGAAAAATCCCACCCAATAGTGCTTCATAGTGTCCATTGTCCCAAAAATATTTGAAAGAAAATTAGGGAATACCCTACTTTAAAACCAACAGATGTAAGTAGCACACAAATACCAAGATATAAAGAAAGAGAATCACCAGTCATGCACATAGAACAAGTATCCAAAAACATCGATGAACATGGTCGACTTCAAAGCCTAGTGGAGACCTTTACAGCCCAAGCTGCTAGATGGTGGGATACACATCAATCACGACTGCAGGCATGGACAACAGCTTCAAATTTCTTAATAGAAATATTTGGAGGGAAAAAACTAACCAATCAAGTCCAAATACCTACATTCAGTTAAGGTCAGCATCCAGACGACCATATAAGGATATGTGAAAAGGAATGGAAACGACTTGGGTACAAAGATGAACATGCTTGGCCACACCTGTTTCCATCAACCCTCTCTAACTTACCAAACAAATGGTATAAAATGGAAGAAGCCTGAGGTGAAACATTCATATGGCATGAACTCCAAGAAAATTTTATCAAAGATTTCAACTTTATACCACAAGATAAGAATTTGGTTGAAACAACAAACCAGATTAAAGAATTTATACAACCGACAGAAAACAAACCTTAAAAGACAACCGACAGAAAATGGACTGTAACAATATACAAACTGGGACAATACCACAGTTGACAAGACTACAGTTAGAAAATGAAAATACAGAAGGGAAAATATTTAGATGGAAATCAAACCATGTCGAAATGACCAAACCTATTCACACAGTACTCAAAGTTGAAACAACGGACAAGGAGGATACCGACCGAATGACTGCAGCCAACTTTCCTGCCACATTCTCACAATTTAAGGAAGGAAGTCGACCAATCAATGAAGCCAAAGCACCAGAATGGCTAGATGCTAAATTCAAAACCAGAGAGTTCGACATCTCAAATGGTGACCAACCAAAAATGGCAAAGATTGGAGACTACTGGAGTGAAGAGAAAACAACAGAAATAGTGAACTTATTAAAAGAGTTCCAAGATGTATTTACCAAAGATTATGCATATCTCAAAGGTTTAGTCCACGAAATGGGTGAAATGAAAATTGACACTAAACCTGATGTTCGACCTGTGAAGAAAAGACCGTATAAGCTAGCTCATAAATACATAGAGATAGTCAAAAATGAGATTGATAGCATGCTTGCAGTAGGCATTATCTACCCTATTGACCAATCAGAACAGGTAAGTCCAATGGTTTTTCAACCTAAGAAACATGATCCGGCCAAACTAAGAATTTGTGTCGACTTCAGGGAGCTAAATAAAGTGACACTAACAGACCCATTTCCAACTCCTTATGTTGATGAAATGTTAAATGAGGTTGCAGGACATGAATGCTACTCATTTATAGATGGATTCTTAGGTTATAGCCAAGTGCTAATAGCTAAAGAAGATCAGAAAAAGAAAACATTTGTATGTGAATTTGGCTCATTTGCTTACAAGGTTATGCCTTTTGGATTAAAGAATGCACCTATAGTATTCTCTAGAATTGTGGTCAGAACATTCCAAGAATATATTTACAAAACCATGGCAGTATACTTTGATGATTGGACAATATACTCCATGTTAAAAGATCATTGCAAGTGGCTAAGGCCTATGTTGGAAAGATGTCGACAAATCTAGTTAGCTTTGAACATCAGGAAGTACATATTTGTTACCCCCATAGAGATATTGTTAGGACACATTGTCTGTAAAGAAGGGATTAAGGTTGCCTTCACAAAAATAAAAATTATCCTCGACTTAAAACCACCAATGAACTCAAAACAAGTCAGGGTATTACTAGGTCATACAGGATATTACAAAAAATTCATAAGATATTATTCAAACATGACCTATGCACTAGAAGAACTATTAAGGGAAGATAAAGAGTTTGACTGGATAGAAGAGTACCATATATCATTTGAAAAACTAAAAAGAAAACTAGTCGAAGCACCTATCCTAAGGTTTCCAAACTAGTCGATTAAATTCCATGCCCACATCGACGCATCAGGTCTAGCAATAGGAGCAATCCTAACTCAGACAGGAGATGATGGAATGGATTATCCTATAGTTTACAGTAGCAGAAAAATAAACAAAGATGAAAGAAACTATTCAACGACAGAAAGAGAAGCATTAGGAATGGTCTTCGCACTACAAAAATATCGACACTACCTACTAGCTAACCCATTTGTATTCTATATCGACCACCAAGCACTAAAATACCTTGTCAATAAACCACTACACCATGGAAAAATCTGTCGATGGCTACTTCTATTCCAAGAATTTGAATTTGAAGTCTTTGTTAGACCGGGTAAGTTAAATGTTGGTCCCGACCACTTATCCTGAATCGACACAGGGGAGGAATCGACAGGAGTTGAAGATGACTTACCGGATGCACATCTATTTTGAATAGAAGTAGTCCCGGCAGAGTTAGAGGAAATAGCTCAGTTTTTGGAAGATGGACAAGCACCAGAAGGTATGAGTACAAACAAGAAACAAATCTTAGCCATGAAAGATGCACCATATAGCATCATAAATGGATTCTTGTACAAAATGGGCTTGGACGACATCCTTAGGAGGTGTGTACTGGAATACAAAAGAAATAATATCATGCACAAAGTACATTACAAACCTGCTGGATGACACTTCCAAGTAGACACGACTGCAAAGAAAATCCAACAATCAGGGTTGTGGTGGCTGGCACTTCACAAAGATTGCAAAATTTTTGAAAGCCAGTGTGATCGATGTCAATGACTGGGTCGACCCCTGCCTAGCACAGAAATGCCTTTGATATCAGTAAACCCAATTTTGACATTTGAAATTTGGGCTATCGACTTCCTAGGACCATTTCCCATACCAGCAAAAAGAACAGGTGCAAGGTATATAATAACCATAGTTGAGTATGTAACCAAATGGGCAGAGGCAGAACCAGTCGACACATGTTCCAATGAAATAGCTGCAAAATTTATCTATGAAAATATTATCACTCGATTCAGATGTCCACTAACCCTAATCAGTGACCAGGGAACACACTTCATCAATAGAACTATCAAAACTCTAACAGACCAGTTCCAAATTGACCATCATCAGAGTACAACATACCATCCTCAGTCGAATGGAGCAATTGAAGCATTCAACAAAACATTAACAAAAGGATTAACAAAAATATGTAATGCTGATAAAGATGACTAGGATGAAAAGATACCTGTAGTACTATGGGCATACAGAACAACATACAAACGCTCAACCGACCCAACCCCCTTTTTACTAGTTTATGGACAAGAAGCAGTAGTTCCACTACACTTTCGACAATAGACACCTATTATCACAGAGATTTTACATGTCAATGTCGAACAAGGGAGAAAGGACCAACTATTGCAACTAAGTAAACTTGAAGAACACCGACTAATGGCGATACAACATCAAGAAATCCAGAGACAACAAGAAAAAGCATGGCATGACAGAAACATCAGAAACAAAAACTTATCGGTAGGAGATCTTGCTTTACTATACAATAGTCAGGTAAAAGGAAAACCTAAAAAGATCCATACATAATGGATTGGACCCTATGTTGTCGAAGAGATACATACCAATAGTTCAGTCCGACTAAGGATATTACAAGGCATAGTATTTAGGAAATGAATTAATGGAGCCCGACTAAAACGCTACAGAAACTATAAAAAAAAACATATAACGACCATAACGGTTAAACAAAAGCTATAAAAATCTAAAAATCCAAAAAGTAAAATAGTACCATTACACGCACAAAACTATGACAGGGAACGACCATTTTCACAATCGACATCATGCCCATCGACACGATACCATAAACCACTTTCATAACTGACATCGACTGATGACCTCGATGGTCCCATCACGCATTCATGACTTCAAGTGCCAAAACCAATTCACCATTAACACACACTCAAGTGTTCTTGCTGGACCATCACTTTCACCATTAATACACCCATCGACAAGNGCAGTAGACACCATTGCAACCAATGGAAAGGTATACAGATGGGCTGACTATGTCATCGACATGATCAAAAAAATCTATGATAAATTCCAAGAGATGGGAAGAATTATCAGGTTCCTATCCCTTATCTTATGGATAGTAATGTTCTCTATTTTCCCTGAAGAATACAAAAAATTTCAAGAATTGACAAGATTTCATATGTGGAGATTCAAACCATTCTCCCAGAATGGAACAATGAAGTAACTTGCAAAGGGAAAAGTGTTGTTGGAAAACTGGCTCCAGTAGCTAAAAATCTGCACAACCAGATGGAGGGTGCCTCAGAACATCAGAAGAAGTCTGCCTAAAAAGGCCCACATTCAGCTAGAACTCGACCATACTGCGGTGTGGTACATGCAAGGCACCAAGACAAATGCAAAGACCCTTGACTACTATCTGACAGTTGAAGAGATCTTTCGAGAGCTATCTCGACAAGTGGGAACAAAAGAACCAATACCAACAAAGGCAAAGGAAACCGACTTCTCGATAGAGGATCCACTAACAGACCAGGAGAAGGAGCAGGATTATGAGCTTAACCTATACATCACTACCTTTGTGTCGGAGGAGACACTGGTCGAAGGCCCTGGTCGACTGCAAATCATAATCAAACCTCCAACGGCTCAAAGGAAAGAGACACACATAGAACAGTAGGTAACCAATCCAGCTGAAGAAAATCTCATCCCGAATCAAGAGCCAAGGGAAGAGATAGAAATTGAAAATATAGAATATGTTGTCCCCAAAGAGATTATAACCAAATTGTTGAAGGAGATAGCAGTCGCAAGTAGAGGAAAAGAACACAAGAACAACAACAAGGGAAAGGTAAACGCAAGCTTATCATTCCAGAGTCCTCAGAAGATGAGGAGGAACTGGCAACTATGGCCCTCTATGTAATAGAAGATGCCGCAGCAAACAAAGTTCTGGTCGAGACCCAATTTCAAAAGTTTGTCAAGGCAGGAGCACAAACAGGTCGACCGAAGAAGGCAAACATCACACACACTTCGATGTCAGAAATTGTTGTGGATCTTGTATCTACATCCCCACCTCCATCTCTGACAAAAATCTTATTTCGACATAGTAATTTATTTCTACATAGTAAGCACACCATTCCCAACTTGGGAGTATTACAATGATGTGTAGCTTGCTTAAAACATTCAATAAAGAATCTTATGCTAAGTAGCCACCAGTGGGGTATTTACTCCAACAAAGTCACCCAAGACTTGTACATTGCAGCAACTATATGCAACAACCAATTTGTTCTAGATAGATGGCCCATGAGAAGCAAAATATCTTTTTGTGAATTCAAATCCACAAAGATATTCGAGGCAACATGAATGACAGATCATATGTGGATTATCTATTTAAATCAATCTATAAATTATAGTGAGTTTGAGATTCTTGGACATAGGGATCTTGATCGTATGAATGATTGGAACACTGATTTTGTAGATGAAGAGACCTCTAGTCGTGCAATTCATTTCATCTCTGAAATGCAAAAATTGAAACAGGTTTCTACTAATCAACATGCAGAGTCTTGCTTAGTTGATAGTTTGGGGGATAAGCAAAAATTGCATACAATGTTATCCTTGAGCATTATAGAACATTTGTTGATCCACTATGCATGATAATCCAAGGAACTGTCAGTACAGGAAATTCGTACTTGATTGGATCCATTAAAAATACACTTGAAAATATCTTGCATCCAAGGAAAAGTCCATTACTTCTTCTAGCTCCTCTAGGGGTGGCAGCTTTCAACATATCCGCAACAACATTTCATTCTTCATTTCATATACCGACCAAATAAATTAATAATTTATGAGAATCGAGTTTAATTAACTTACAATAAGAGTTAAGGAATGTTAAATATATTTTCATCAATGAAATGAGTTTTATTGGAAAAAATCTATTAATCAAAATAGATTCAAGACTTCACCAAACCTTCCCCAAAAATGCTAATATGCCTTTTGGTGCAAGATCAATTATATTGGTCAATGATTTAGGGAAATTTCCACTTGCCATAGATAAGCCTATACATGCATCGAAAGGTATTGCAAAGGAATTGTCAAACACATTCACAACAGTTGCGACTCTCGATATTGTGTTTTGACCGAATTGACAAAGCAATGGACAAATATATTTTTGTATTTTGTTAATGAATATTAGAGATGTAGTTCCAACAATAGAGGATTGGAAATTACTAATGACTCGTACAGATACTTCCTTGGATGCTTCAATGAAAAAGTCAATGAATAAGGCGATGCATTTGTTTGCGACAAATGATGATGTAAACTGTCATAAAAAACGTTTAATAAGAGGCCTAAACTATCCCATTACAACCAATATTGCTACATCTGTAAGAAGCAACTATTGTACGAAATGAGACGAAGAAGGGTTGGAATTTGAATTACTGATAGCCAAAGGAGCAAGGGTAATGTTGACATCAAACCTATGGACTAATGCAGGACTCGTCAATGGTGGCCTTGGAGTTATACAACAAATTGTATATAACCCTGGAAGTTTGCCTCCATAACCATCCATGTATGTTTTAATAAAATTTGATAATTATGTGGAGATAACATGTGATGAATCATTTCCTCAAGTTGTTCCTATTACATCTATCGAAATAGGTAATAAAAAACAATTTCCATTGAAACTCGCTTGGGGTTTAACAATCCATAAGTCACGAGGATTGACATTGGACAAAGCTACTATTAATATTGGAAAACAAGAGAAGCAGGGTATGTCATACAACAATATCTCGAGTTAAATATTTTGCAGGTCTACGATTTCAACCTCCATTCTCATATGATAGATATGAGAAGATGTCAAAACTACCAGGTGTGAAGATTAAAAAAGATGAAGAAGATAGATTGAGAATGATCACAATGTGAACCACATTTTCATTTATTTAATCATTTCAAAATTATTGTCTCTATTTTCCAGTTTAACAAATTATTTAATCCTTAATACTTATTACTTACATTGAGATAATCCTCATAATTCTATCAATGTTTTCAACTTAACATGTTCCTTACAATGTTGATCAAACTCTAGTTTTTTTCCACCGCCTAAGACTGAAACTAGCCTAGATCAAAATCCTAGGGTCTATCAAGTGCTGAGAGGGATCAAATATCCCGAGGTGCAAACCTCTTCTCAAGTATTCCACTCAAGGAGGTTTGCATCTCAAGAGATTTGATCCATCTCAACACTTGATAGAGCCTAGGATTTGGATCTAGGCTAGTTTATGCTCAACATAGATTCATTTAAACCAAAATATATCAAACATGTAAAAAATTTTTGAACCACTCAGTTTTTTGTAAATACTTTTAATTTGATTTTAATTTTTTATTTAGTAAACCTACAAAAACAAATATTAATAATTAACTCATACAACTTTGTGATCCGACATAATTTTTTTAGTACGATAAATCTAAACACAAAGCCCTTATGACTTCTTTGATGAGTGTTGTGGTCCCACGATATATATATATAACACTTAATATGCCTTCCGTTGGGGCATCGTCCCTTAGGGAATCATCCGAAGTGTTCTCTAGTTGTCTAACATTGTGACAAAAAATGACCAAGATTCAAAAATTTCTGCCCCACAGTCCGCCAACTCATCATCGGTCAAAATATCCATCACCCGTAAATTTCCATAAAGGCGAAGTAATCACTAGATTTGATGGTTCTAACGTATCTTGGTAGACATTATTTTTCTTAGTTTCCTTAATTAACTCCATGGAACTAATGTATTAATAACTTATTTTTTAATCAATTATCTCCTCGCATGAAATATTCATTTTTTATTGTGTTTTTTATTGCATCAACTTGATTTCACCTAGTGCTTATATTTTGATCCAGCAGAGCTCACAGACAAACCTTTCGTAGCTGATTCTGTTGGAATTCTTGAATATACTCGAAATTTTTAAAAATGGTTAAGGAAACCGGTCACTACGACATGTCGGGAGTAAGTCTCATGGCCACTGAAAGAGAGATCAAGAAAGATTATTACATGAAGGATAGGGAAGTTCATCCTAATAAAAATCCAAATAATCCTGGAGCGGTAGAAAATTTTCAAGTATTGTGAGAAGCTTACCAAGTTCTCAGTGATCTAGCATAGCGAGCATCATATGACGTGCTTGGAAACATGAGCGTATCAACGGGAACACTGATAGATCTAGGAAAAAAAATTTCTATGTTGTTTGGAAGAGAGTTATTTGAACAATCTATAGGCCAACTTTCAATCATTTCAATGCTTTCTTTCGTGATGTCTACTGAAGGGGGTCAGATAGATACCAATAAACTACTAGAGAACTACAAAAGAGAATAAAAGCTCTCACAGATTTTGAAAGATCGCCTTAATTAGTATGTACAAGGTAACAAATAAGGGTTTATACAACAAGCTAGATATCAGGTTTGATGGTTAAACAAAACATCTTATGGAGTCAATGCATTGCATGCAATTCATTACATATATGAAAGATAAGCATCAATGGAACTTGGGAAGAAATCCATGTATTTTCATGTGCCTCTTAGAGTTGGATGGTTCAAATGCTAAGTGCATTTTATAGCTAAATGGTTCAAAAATAAATGGCATTTTATAAAATATCTTGTCACTGCAACTACAAATTCTTTTGCACTACTAAAATTACTACTAAATATGAAATGGCAGTGAACTATACACAATTATTCTAACAATAATTTGAAAGCATTTATACATTCCAACAAAAAATTGTTTATTGACTCTATTTTAAAAATAAGCGTGCCTGATATTCAAGGCACCCGCTCAAAGGTGTGCCAGATGATGCAGTCCTACCACATTCTTGGGGACTGAAGCCTCTGTATACCTTTCTGAACCGAAGTTCAAGGATGATGCAATCCCACTACATTATTGAGGATAATGACAACATTTTGGAGATTGAATCCTGAATGTTCTATAGCAAACTGTTTTTGTTTGCTCAGAGTGGTTTTGAGGCTATTGAGTGGAGCTTTGTACCAATTTTGGAATGCCAGATCTTGTCTTGAGTTGTACATGCATAATTGATTGGACTAATTAGTGAGACATTGACCCCAGCCATAGCATTCTTGTATAAACTAACAAAATCTCATTGCATGCATCAGTTTTTGCAAATTCTAAGTGTAGGCAAGCGTTGCAATAGAAGAACACAATGTTCCCTCTGCGGTTTGATGTTTCGTGTGTCCAAGATGGCATAATATTTTACCGAGAGGAAAAGAAGCAGCAATGAAATTAGAGTGATTCCTAAGAAGAAACCCAAGTCTGAACCAGAGGAGAACAAATTCATCTTCAGGGTTTTGCTTCTTAATTTTTTGAATTTGACTCTGTAGTTGGAGGATGCGGTTGAAAAGATGTCGGTCGTCGAGTTTGTAAGGACTGTTAGGATAAAAGATGAGAAATAATTAATAGAAAAGGTGCCAAGAAAGATCCACTGTTGTCCCCAAGTCTATGTGGAAGATTCAATGGGAGAATGAATAATGATGGAAACATCATATCCAATGATTCTCACAACAAGCCCATGCTCGTAGCTCTGTAGGTTCATCCCTGATTTTCCTCCCCTAAAATTTTATATTAAATAGAATTATTTTAATATTGATTTATTTGATTGTTGATTGGGTTATATTTCAGTGATGTAGGTTTTGATATTGGCTCCTCCAGCATTGGTGGCGTATCAGATGTCATAGGTGTCAGCTTGATGTTCTACAATTCAATTAAACCCTGAGCACAGTTGTTAGTTTTTATTTGATAATGGAAAATTTTTGGAGTTTGAATCCTGAATGTTCTATAGAAAACTTTTTTTGTTTGCTCAACGTGGTTTTGAGGCTACTGAGCATAGCTTTGTTGCAATTGTGGAACACCAGAGCTTTTCCTGAGTTGTACATGCATAATTGCTTTGAGTAATTAGTGAGACATTGACCCCAGCCATATCATTCTTTGTATAAACTAACGAAATCTCATTGCATGCATCAATTCTTGCAAATTCTAAGTGTAGGAAAGCGTTGCGATAGAAGAACGCAATATTCGCTCTGTGGTTTTCTGTTTCTTGTATCCAAGATGGCAGAATATTCTACCAAGAGGAAAAGAAGAAGAAATGAGGGCTACTTTGGAGTGCTTCCTAAGAAGAAACCCAATCCTGAACCTGAGGAGAACAAATTCATGTTCAAGGTTTTGCTTCTTAATGGTTTGATTTGACTTTGCAGTTGGAGGATGCCATTGAAAAGATGTCGGTGACCGAGTTTGTAAGGACTATTAGGAGAAAAGATTATCTAGTGGAAAAGCATGGAATTGTAGGAGAATGATATGGAAAACTCAAGAATTAATTTGATTCTTGTATATGACTAAACAGTTATCCCTTTGCAGATTTCAACATTAAAGAACGAGATTTTTATGTAGGTTTCGTGAAAAATTCAATAGTATTGGCCCATGGTATTGTTTTGATGTAATCCTATGGCTCAAGTATTGTTGTGATGTAATACTATAAATAATTGAATCTAAGAATAAGGGAATCAGTATGCCCATTGGTGTTCCATAATTTCTTCTTCATTCTTTTTCTATTATTTAACATGGTATTAGAGCGTATGGCTTGATCCATTCCTTTTGTCTTGGGTAATCCTTTTCATAGTGGAAAGCACACACACGTGGAGGTTGTGATTGAAGTTGGAACACATCAAGGAATCAGGTGTAGTTTTTTATATCTTGGACCTTCAACACACCTTTCCCTATGGGGAACTATGACACCTTTTCCCCAATGCACCCTTTTCTCAACAAAAGTGGGGTTCCAACGCACTTTCTATTCAGACAAAGTGCGATATCAACACACTATTCATTTATCCAAAGTGTGGCAATACGAAGTCCATTTTTCCAAATGGCTGGCCCAAAGTTGCATCGAGAGCATTTTCCCAAGGATTTCAGGAGATACAAACACACATCAAGCTTGTAATATTCTCGCATCCACCTACAAGGGAAAAAACCGAGTAAAAACATAAAGATTGCAAACTCTTCAACATCAATTTGAAAATGAAGGAAACAGATAATGTAGATTATCTTATGACTAGTGTTTCAAACATTGTAACCCAATCTCAAACCTATGGAAAACCTTTAGAATAGAAGGTAGATATTCAGAAGATTCTAAGGTGTCTCACAGAAAACAAATCTATGGTAGGGAATGCCATAGAAGAAGCAAAATATCTTACCTAGTTCACCTTAAAAGAGTTGAATGGATCCCTTCTATCTCATGAAGCTCGATTCAATCAAGAAGAATATTCATTGACCAATGCTTTACGCACCTAAGACTCCCTCAACAGAAGTTGAGGAAGAAGAGGATGAGGTGGAGGAGGAAGAGGCCAATGGTCTCCTCATACATAGGAAAAAATCAATTATGAACATTCAGAGCACTCTCACAACTCTCAAGTTCATACGGAGAGAGGAAAGAGATGGACCAATAAGTCCAATATTCAATGTAACTACGGCAAGAAGTATGGACACTATGAACGAGAATGCAGAAAGGAGCAAGTAGAATGGAACAGTGGAAGAGAAAAAGTCTCTAAAGTGCTCAGATTAGATCAGATCAGATGGTGGAAGTGAATATGATTCACATGAGTTTACATGGAATTTAGAGACAATTCACCACCAAATATACTCCACATCATAACGGAGTTGTTGAATGAAAGAACCAAACCATCATGAACATGACATGTACCATGGTGTCACATAAGAAGCTATCATATGAGTATTGGGATAAATTTGTTGCACGATCAGTTTACTTGCTGAAGAGATCACCCACCGTGAGTGTCCATGACAACATTCTAGAAGAAGCATGGAGTGGCACTAAGATTAGTGTTGCACATCTAAGAGTTTTTTTTTGTTTCAGTTTTTCATGTACCTACTGAACTTAGAAGAAATCTAGATAAGAAGAGTGAGCGGTCTATTTTCTTTTGATATTAATTTATTGCGACAAAGAAAGCATGCCATTCCCAATCGGGATTACTAGAGGGATGCATAGGTTGCTTAAAACAATCAATAAAGAATCTTATGCTAAGTAGCCACGAGTGGGGTATCTATGTCAACAAAGTCACCCAAGAATTTCACCTAGTAGTAACTATATGCAACAACCAATTTCCTTGAGATAGATGTCCCATGAGAAGCAAAAACATATTCTTGGGAATTTGAACCTTGGCAGGGAATTTCATTTCCTACACTTAACCATCAAGCATCAAGCCTAGACCTTATTGATGGTGTTGTATGAATATTTTTCATATTATTATTACCTATTCAATATTTCCTTATTGATGGTGTTGGATGAATATTTTTCATATTATTATTACCAATTCAATATTAGGGGATCCAATGGAAAAGCATGGAATTGTAGGAGAATGATATGGAAAACTCGACAATTAATTTGATTCTTGTAGAATACTAAACACTTATCCATTTGCAGATTTGAGAATTTAAGAATGAGAGTTTTATGTAGCTTTTGTGAAGAATTCAATAGTATTGGCCCATGGTATTATTGTAAATTTTTAGTACCTATAAGAAGGTACAAACAAGTAAATTTGTAGTGCCTAAATCACTACAAGCCCTTACATTTAAATAAATTTTATTTATGTTACATGCAAGACCTTTTTTAATAAATGTTTTGTTAGCTAGACCTATTTCCTTTCAAAGGTTAGATATATGGAGTGGTTGACCCAAGAAATAATGAATGGGGTTCTGACTATTGGTTGGCTCGTTGCTTAGAGGGGAAACGCACCATTCTTGAACCTATTATAAATGATGAAAATATTGAATTCCCAACTAGATCAATGGTTATAAAAGGGGAGTACTTGACACTAGCAGCACAATAGAAATCGGAGGGTGGGTATCTATATCAGGATTATAGACCATGAGTTATTATATACCACTTCAACCACCTAGTAGTTCGGTATATAAATCAAGCTAGGCACACTTTAGAACAAAAATAGGGAACATGTATGATACTTGCTTCCTCATTTAGAGCATGAGAGATTGATGGTCACCATCGGCAACATATATTATCCTTATGGCCTACTCGAGTGAGTGCATTGTCAGGTTTTACTAGATTGTCTAGTGTGGGTAGATTGTCAGGTGAGTTATTTAAACTTTAAAATGTATGCTGAAGCACAATTTCAATTCCATTTACCTATACCATTTCAACACTACTTATGATTAACAAATAACATTCACAAAAATCCTCCTATTCACAGTATACTGGACAATATAAACATGATCCTACACCCTCAGGTGAGTTATCTATATATAATGTTTACACAATTTCTTTGGGTTCTCTTTATTTTCTGATGAGAGTACTAATGTTTATCCTTTTGTGTTCCTAATATACAAACATTATCTATGGCACATTGGAGGCGCCAAAATCTAACAATGTCTTTAGATACCACCAAATAGAATTCAAAAAATAACATTCCCTAGATTTGTTGCAATTTAGTTTTAATGATTTTTTTTTCTATTAATGCACATTTAATTACATTTGTGAGTCAACTCTTGCATTGTTGGGTCAACTCTACTAAAAACTCCACTGTGCGACTATTGGTAGTGTTAACATATCGTCCTTGCCCATACACACCTGCAGGAGCCAACGACATGCAATTATGCTACTCATTGGGGTTTTCACTATAGGACCGAAAGTCACCAAGTGTCCCTAAACCATATTTTGAGGTGACTTTCAACTGGACATAATAATCAACCAGAGGTCGTATCAATGAACTGTTGACTTCGTTAGTCTCTTGGCATGTGACTACATATAGAGGGGCCTCCCCACTTTGTTTGCATGGCCCATTGTCTACATTGTGTATTGATTTTGTAAACTAGGGTTTTTCTCAGTTTCCTTGAATGAAAATATTTCATTGGTGGGTCAACTCTGCAAAAAAATCCACCGTGTGACTATTGGTAGTGTTCCCATACCAGCCTTTCACATACACACCTATAGGATCCAATGGCATGAAATTATGCTGCTCCAATTTTTTTCGCTCCAGGACCAAATGTCACCAATTGTCCCTGAACCACATTTTGAGGCGAATTTCAACCGGACATAAATCAACAACAGAAGGTCGGATCTATGAACCATCGACTTCGTTGGTATTTTGGCATGCGACTACATCTATGGGTGGGATATCCACCATTGTTTTCTTGCCCCAGAGAATACATTGTGCATTGATTTAATAAACTAGGGTTTTGGTCAGTTTCCTTGAATGCAACTCTTGCATTGGTGTGTCAACTATTGCATTGGTGGGTCAACTCTTGCATTGGTGACACATATGCTAATTTCTAAAGTCTCATTAATTTTCCCTAGTTCATAACTTTTCTACATGGCATCATAGTATTTTTTGGTTTGGATCACTCAATAGGTGAAAGAGGGATTTGGTATTCCAATTGTTGTATACTTAGGTTAGGCACTTGAATTTGTTGATATTATTGGGTGTGATACTATAAGTTTCCTGGGAGAAGCTCTTGGACACTAAAAAATGTTTCTTCTTATACGTATTGTTGTTGTTTTTAACATGTATATGGCTATGGTGTCTTGTTTATATATTAAGATTGTGTCTAGACTTGGATGGGATGTGGACATTGGAGCTTTAAGATGTGTGACATATGATAGGTCATTATTAAACATGTTTCAAGAGCAAGAGGAAGGTATTAGTGTGGATCTTGGTTATGATGCTACTTATCATGTGTGATGAGTTGGCTCCATTTTATTTCAAGTTCCTTAGGTGTTGTTCTTGATTTGAGTGATGTTCTATTTGTTCAATGATTGAATAAGAATTTTTTGAGAGAATTCCTTATATAATATATGTATAGTATAAAGTTCCATTTGAAGGAAAATAGTACACCATCAATGATTGTAGTTTGTTGAGAGAGGGTGGTATTGACAGGTTTCTTTTTGATCAGTGGCATTTGTACATTACATGGAAAGAAAAGATGGGCCATATATTTTTGTGGAGGCATTTGTATAGAATGCATGGTGAGATTCTATGAAGATAGGTTTAGAACCTGTAGATTGATTCTATGCTTTAAAATGATGAGAGTGTTTTCGACTATAGGATAGGGTTGTTGAAATTTCTTAGGTAGAGGGAGTTGACCTTGATGATATTCTTTCTTGAAAATTCTCTTAGAAAGAGAGACTTGACCTATCTCAGTTAATGTGTCGATTTTCAAAGTCTTTAAGGTGTGTGAGAGAAGTTATGGTGTTTAAAAGTTGATGATATCCCTACATGGGTTGTTGATTGTACCATGATCTTGGTATTTCATTAAGGATGGATTTCTAAAGTTTTCTATCTTTGTGATTTTCATAGATACAATTCATTTGTATTGGTATTGTATGGAGATGTGATTATCTTTATAGGATGTCCTAGAAATCTTATGATGTGGTGTGTATCGATTTTTTCCCATGGTGTTGACTTGAGGGATGATGGATTTTGGAAAGTTGTTGATGATGCAGAGTTGCGTGAACTCCCTCATATGCACAGGTGGTCAACATTCTTGGAGGTTTTATATGTTTTGATATAACTAGATGGTAGTTCGAGTGGATTTGCAATGGGATCTAACTTGTATTGGTGAAAACAATTTCCTTATAAGAGGGAGTATTATATTTCAAAGTTACTACAAAATAGTTTACACCGTGTTTAGAGGTGCTTCATGAGACTTGGGGTACATGGTTTATGATTAGCCCTTGGATGGTATGTGACATATTCACATATTAGAGGTGGATTACTTAAAGGTTACTTTATCTTAGTTTTATGAGTCATACATTCTTCCTTGGATTATTAGAGATATTCAAATAGTTAGTAGGATATGTCATGATAAGGTTTATAATATCATAATATCACATAGGTGAACCACACATTATGTATCATTTTAATTAAACACATACTTAATCAAAGACATAGTTAAGCATTTCTTAAAGCATATAATAAATGTCATGTTCCCATATCAATTCAACCATATATATAAATCCAAACCTTGATTTATATTATATGTACATATAATGTTTTAAAAAATGGCATTCCATGGCCATAATAAAAAATAGTGGATCATACTGTACATATGTGTGTATACAAACAAAATGGTACATATATGTATCCCCCCTATACATGAATTGTATTTATCCCCCCTATACACAAATTCTATTTATCCCCCCTTTTACTTCCACTATCAATGGATTTTGAGAAGTCTATATTTCTTTTTCGGCTACTCAATGGTGTTCCCCGATGTTGAACAAGAGGATCGAATCTCATTTTCAGAGACTGCACACAAACCAAAATTTGTAAGTTAGTTTACCAACCTATAAAAATTCTATGTACATTTGTTCAAATTCCAACCCAATATAACATTTTTACATACTGTCCATGTGTAAGTGATGGTGGGTTAGGGTGTAACTCCATGTACCATCGGTGCCTCACTAACATTCTGCAAAAAATAAATGGTACCAATAATTCGATACATGTACAACTGTATAAGACGAGAAATTATAAAAATATTTGAAAACTTATCTACATCCTACATTGAATTTTTCAAAGAAAGTGAGACATACATGTACTTGGGGTGGAGATGTGGGTGAGCAGCGGCCCCGATTGGGTGCTCTTTAAGAACCACTCGCTCACTAGAAGGCTGCATAAAATAATATATGTTAATGTCAACAAATCAATGGGTGCACCAAAAAGATACTTGCATGTACAAATAAAACTATACTACATTGAACGACAATGACATTTTCAAAGAAAGCGAGACATATGTGTACCTTGTGGGGGGGGGGGAGAGGTGGGTGACCAGCGACCCCAATTGGGTGCTCTTCAAGAACCACTAGCTCATTTGAATGCTACATCAAATAATATATGTCAATGTAAGCAAATAAATGGGTGCACCAAAAAGATACTTCTATGTACAAAGAAAACTATACTACATGGAGGGACAATGAATTTTTCAAAGAAAGCGAGACATACATGTACCAGGGGGGAGAGGTGTGCGACCAGCATCCCCGATTGGGTTCTCTTCAAGCAGCAATCTCTCACTAGAAAATTGCATAAATTAATATATATGTCAATTCCAGCAAATCAATGGGTGCACCAAAAAGATACTTGCATGTACAAAGAAAACTATACTACATGAAGGGACAATTGGGGAAACATATATACAAGATAAGAAAGATATACATATACCTGGGGGACATGAAGAGGTGGGTAACCAGTGGGTAAAAAAATTGGCACCGACCTAAAAGGTTAGGCATATGCATCAGCGAGCAAGGCCTCTCCTATATAAAGAAGACGTAAAAAAAAATTGGAAAATTTTAAATAATTAAAAAAGTTCATGTTTAATCATTAAAAGCATAGTTAAAAGAATAATTAAAATCATACATGTACTTGCAAATATTGCTCTGTCTGTGATGAACCTGTCTCATATGCAACATACTCATCGTGCCCAACCTGCATAAAATATATTGTATCACTATTAAGATGTATTGAATGTGCCAATCCCTACTATACATATGTAAACCATGATGATAAATCAAAAATTAATGTTCTTACAACTAATGGTGAAGGAACAAAATCATATGCAGCATTGACCATTGCATCCATATCATTAGCATCAACGGGTGGAGTATGGGATTCTGGGGTGGCATTGGACACCAACTGTAAATGTGTTCACGTAAATTGTCAGATACTTAAAATATAAATAATTTATGAAACAATTGAACACTGTGATATAAAAAATAATAAACTATGTGAAGAACAAGTTTGAATTACATATTGGAGTATCCCATTGCTGCAAAACTATGAAGAAGGCCCATATCATATGTTTCAACAAGTTTTGCAAGGATGTGGCATGACGTGACGCTCTGAACCCTCTACATGTCCAATGTGATCTCTAGATCTGGTAGGGTCTAGAGACCTAAGTGGATCCTCTATGTGTGATGGTCCAGCCCTAGATGTGCCAACCCCTTGGCCTACATTTCCCTCGACAAAAGTCCCATGTCGAAGAAATGTATCTACCAAATCGAATAATGCCTCTTGTGTGTCATGAATCACCGGACCTATGGGAGGATATAACTGAGGGGGTTTTGGTGTGCGTCCAGGTCGTCACACACGGTTTGGATTATTCCTCGCCCCTTGCCTATCTTGGGGCACCCCATGTGCTACCCCATGGAACTCTAAAATATTGAAGTAATTTACATGTTTACACAATATAAACTCAACATACGATTTCTTAAGAAAGAATGGGATGTCTTTATTCCCATGAAGGTCTTCATTGAATACCATGTACCAATGATCCATCGAGTTGGATTTAATATTTGGTTCTATGCACTAGTCTATAGAAATGCGTGGTAAACTAGTGGGAGGAACCAATCCACTGGCAGGGTCCTGGAATAGTGAAAAAAGTTGGTCTCTTGTTATCTTTAATTTCTTAACATCTTTGTAGCTCAGCCCGATGGAATAGTATTGCCTCTGGGAATCCTTGTAGGACCTACTGTTGTATAGTGCTCCCTGGGCATTGGAAATTGTATTTGTAATGTTATCTAGTTCCTCTCCCAATGATCGCCTTATGTTGCCCCCCCTCTAAAAAGTGAACTAAGGCTTCTCAATGCACCCAAATGAGAAAGAATTTCAGAATTCCTATCGTGCTGCTCCTCCACATGTTCGGTGTTTGGATTTGGTTTCAGGTTTGGGTTATTTGTGGTTTGATTTTAGACATTTTATTCAGGATTTGTGTTGTTTGTTAATATAAAACCAACAGATTTTAAAATGAATTAAAATTTCATTCTTTGTTGTAATTAAAAATTTATTAAATTAAAGAAAAAAATCAAAACAATTCTTACCTAATCCAAAACCAAAAAATCAAAGCAATTCTTTCCTAATCCAAAACCAAAAAATCAAATCAATTCTTACCTTCCATTGCATTCAACCTTGTCAATATCCTCAATCAAAATGTGCCCTCCAAATCACATCCAAGCTAAATTTCCTTCCTGATATATCTCGCTTTCGTTCTTCGCGTCCTACAATGCAAAATAAACAAATCGAGGTCGTGGTCCTGTGTTTTTTTCTAATTTTAACAAATCGCACCTGCGATATATCGTGTCTATGATATATCACACCTATGATTTGTAACTCTTCCGAAACACATGTGCAATATATCGCACTTGCGATATAGACTAACCACCTTTTGCTTCTATTTTAGAATCATGTTTTTTCTGAACCAAAGCATTAATAACGTATATGCATTATGGATTTCATTTTCAGACTTGCATTTTGGATTTATATAATGGAACTAAAAAGTGGAACCATCTTCATGCATGCCTCTACACAACAATGTTCATTTCAAACACTAAAGTATATATATACTTATCGTTCAGCGCAAGAATATAATTGTCAGAGCATGCAACAAAGAAGTCTTCCATGATATTTATCATTTTTTTTTCAACAACTCAATTCTTAGTTCACTCAATTTGTACATTCATGTTCATCCCATATAGGTCCCAGTGTTGTAACATGATATCTGATATCGTATGTAACATACCCATAAACCTGATAGATTCTTGGGTTGTGCAATATAAAGTTTCTTCTTTTAGTTTGTTCTATCACACCAATTAATTTAAACTCATTGATTACTTAACCATAATCACTCTTTAAAGGTTAATATCATACAAAATACAATCACTCCAATGCTAACTCACATAAGCAAATCTCACTAAATAGTATAATAAGGAACCAACATTATATTAGTCGCATGACCATGACAATTACTTATTAACCATGTCCTTTAGTTATGGTTAACACACTCCTTCTCAAGATACCGTATATTGTACTCGATCTCCTAGGCACCATCATCAGAGGTGGAGTATGAATATCCAGAGTCAGCTGAGGAGAAAACAACAAGTTTAGATGACTTTAGATGATAAAAGAAACTAATTTATAAATTATTTACATATACAAATTGATTTTCTTTACACTGGAACACATCTTGTGCATTTCCACCCTTGGAACACATCTTATGCAACCACCACTTTAAATTCATGCTAATTCAATATACATAGTAGTACGATCAATCAAATTATAAATGTAAAGACGTAATATACATAATAATATTGAAACATTATAAAATATTTCCATAAACAAAGTTGACCATTACATATATTACTCTAGTTTGAAAATGGTTTGTGTGACTGAAAGCATGCATACGACTTTCCTCCCAACCATTTACTATATTTGGCGTATGTTATTCTTCCTAGATTCACCCTTGAGCTAGGAGAGGAATCCACTAAGGTAAAGAATAAATCAAGAACCTTTCCCAAGATCCCTAACATTATCTAAGGTTCAACCACTTAGTTATAAAATAAATAAATAAAACATAGAACTAACTTAGAGTTAATTGGGCACACAGAAATATACCATTTACAAAATAATTCTAGAATTTTAAAAGGATCGGTCTCCCTTTGGGATAACGCAACCTTTTCTTGATCAATTCTCTCATAGTTCCTACAAGACTTAGAACTCGACTTTGTTTTATTTAATATGCAGATCATACCAAGTGTGGATCTCTCAGATATGACATTTGGCATATCATAAGCTAGATTAGAACTCCAAAGGGAAACATTTAGACAAAGCTCTACACTCTATTGATCTAGAACTCAACATCTCAAAAGCTTGACCAAAATGAAATATACATGGAAAACACTTATACAATATTTGAAACTATTCGGCCACAATTCAGATGCAGTTAGAGTCTTTCCAGGTTAAAAATGCAGCTAATATTTAATATATTTGTAGATCTCAAATAAGAGTCTTTCCATATCAACAAATTTACATATGAAGTGTCACAGTCCTTCTAGGTCAAAACTAAGAAATTATTTAAAATATATACAGATCTCAAACACAGAGTCTTCCAAACCAAAACACATATAGTAAATGACATGTATTCAAATCTCAAACCTCATTATTTTACAACCATCAAATCACAAAGAATATTTAACAAATATACATATCTAAAACACAGATTCTTCCAAATCAAATATCGATAGTAAATAACATGAATTCAACTCTCAAATCTCATTCAAATTGCAAAGAATATTTTTCAAATATATAGATCTAAAACATAAATTCTTCCAAATCAAATGCCAATGAATTCAACTCTCAAATCGCAAAGAATATTTTACAAATATACAAATCTAAACCATAGATTATTCCAATTCAAATGCCGATAGTAAGTAACATGAATTCAAATTTCAAATCAAAAAGACACATAAAGAATATTTTATAAATATATAGATCTAAAACATAGATTCTTCCAAATCAAACACTGCTGAATTGAACTCTCAAATCTCATTCAATTCACAAAGATTTTTTTCCAAATATACAGATCTAAACCATAGATTCTTCCAAATCAAACGCCGATACTCTTATCTAAATGTAATTCCTTCACTTAATGTAATTCACTTAACGCCGATATTCACTTAATGTATTAATAATACTTTCTTCACACTTTTGCGAGAATAATTGATGTAGATAAACCTTTAGAAAAATATCATTTTTAATTAATTTAATATTACTATAATCTCTTCAAGAGAAAGCTTAAGCTTCTTATTATAATTTCTAGGGAGGTCTCCTTGGCACTTGATGCCATAATTAAATATTAGGTAAGAAATATATTTTCATTTAAACGAAAAGAGGATCATGAAGACCCACTATTTGTTAACCAATCAAATCAGCCTACTCATGACTTCAACTTAATATGGCACCCAAGATCTTAGGTTGTTAAGGGAATCACTATTACTCTTCCTATTCCCAAGTCTCCACTCATCTTTTACCTTTCCCCCTAGTGGATTCGTCCCCAATCGTTCTTTAGTCATGTCATGTTTTCAGCTTCCTAACCCAATCCATTCCATCCATAATTTTTATAGGGTTAGAATTGATACTTAGAGTGTCATTTACTTACAATTTGTGTGTTTGGGTTGAGGTATAAAGGGGATTTTACATAGGATACACTGGAGGAATCCCATGATGGTGATGGAGTCATTGTCTCTATCACCCAACACCCCCACCTATACATGGCCTCTCCTTCAATGCCACCTCCCTTCGATAACGACCCTAGCATTTCTGAACCTAGCTACAACCCTACTTTTTCACACAAAGTGGCTTAGTCCAGAGACACACCTTCATATGCCTGTCTCGAACCTCTTCCTCATGTTCATGGACTGAATTTTCTAGAACTTTCTTGTAATGGCCAGACGGTAGGCTCTACAGCCCCTCCAACTGCTCTTTCCTACTACCCACCACCTATGCAACCTACACCTGTTATGGCCCCAACTCCTTCTATTCCTCAAGGAAAAGTTTATGCTCACTATAACCTCTCTAATCAACCCACCACCAATAACCAACAAGGGTAGGGAAGAATACAGAGATGTGGGAACTAGGGAAACAACTAACCTCAAGGGGGTGGTCAAAAGCCCAACCTTGGTAACAACAATGGAGCCAATGCCCCTGCACAAAATGCCCAACGTCCACTTAGACCTGAAATAACTCTCAATAATGTACTAACCATCTATGTACCACTTGTCACATTTATTTCCATTATACACACCAATTCCCCGAGATGCATCGAGTCCAACACCTATTACAAGCCAAAAATTAATGTGAAACAAATGTTGTCGCTACGGCACAACCAAGCCCAACACCATAAGGTCCTTTTCCTATGGGGCTGCATAACCCTATAAAAAATCAAGGAATGGCTGCAACCCAACCATTGGTACGATAAAATACCACAACTACTTCTTTGACTCAAATCATCGATCTTGGTGTTCATAATATTATGACAATGTCGTATGATGTCAACTTACAAACTCAACGCAACCGATATGGATCCACCATGGAAACCATTATTTCCTCCAAGAAATCTACCACCACTGCTCTTGACATGCCCTTACATATTTCAAGACCTCCAATGGACAAGACTTCCAATGTCCCTAGGTTCCCTTTGTGTCGACCCCACTCCTAGAGCCAGTCTTAAATACAATATTGTTATTGACCTGTCCCGATATCCCTATGTCATGTCCACTCTAGTTGTATTAAGAACTTGTCCTTCATAATGAAAATCCTTGTTATCTTCTCTAGGTCTCATTGACCCCTTTGATTCTAGGTCGATAACTTTTGACTTGGATCAAGGAGAACCCCATATGCCATCATCTGTAGCCTTCAAGGTTCCAGTGGTATATCCCTTATGTCATCCATCGATGTATCGACAAGGTGGAATATCTCCTCACTAAATCTGATGGTCGCTTCTTGAAGAATCCATGCAATGGGATCTACTTTAATATATTCTATGCCTAATCCAACGAACCTGCATACCCTTGTATCATAGTTTTTCCTTCTTTTTTGCATCATTTTTAGCACGAGTCTCATAGTTTGTTTCCTTGGTTCTTCTTTATGGATCTTACATTTCTGTCGTATGTTGGTTTCGCTGATGGTGCACATAGATGGTCTCCTAATCTCAAATCAGTTGCATGAATAATTTATTCCCCATCACATGAATTGACCCATATCAACGGAATGTGTGTTGGTGTTGCTACCAACAACCAAGATGAGTACGATGGTGTTCTTGGTCTCTTGATCGTCGCCCTTCACTTGGGTATTTACCACATTAAGGTATTCCTAGACTCCAACTTCTTGTCTCCTAGATGAATAACTACTATCGAGTACACAATCTTTTTGAATCCATTTCATTCATGCATGTTACCAGAAGTCTCAATAGTGTAGCAAATAAAATGGCTAATGGAATTCTAGAGTGGCACATCAATCATCACATATATGAAATAAACTACATCATGCATCATCATATAGTCGTGCATACATATGTCATATAGATCATATAGGCATAGTCATCATCATACCAAGATACTTAGAAAACCCATAAAAATACAGAAATATGCATCCACATGAATTCATATCATAATATCATAATCAATACAAAACATAGAAGCTCCACAGGCTTTCTCATTCGATCATACATATCATAAAAACTTCCCCATGCTCAAATACATTGGGGGAAGCATCCCAAGCTGCTAATCTCAGTGATACTCCTTTAACTATGTGTCCTATTCCTTGTTCAAGATCTCCTCCTCCATCAGCACATTGAATTGCATCATTGCTCTGACATACTTAGTAGGAATTGTGATCCTCCTCATCAGATAGATCCACTTTGGAGGGGATCTATAGCATATGATTATCATATCATCATCTAGGTACTTCCACTCATTGTTGGTTATCTCCTTTAATAACCGGTCCATGTCCAGCCACAATGAGTCTATCGTAGTGCTCTATCACCTCCTTTGCCCATGAGAAGGTGGATCTAACCCCTCCACCCTACCCTTACATCATTAATATCCCTCTGGAGTGTGTGCTCCCATGTCTACACATGCACATAGTATGTCATCACTATCAACCACATATATTACCTAGCTACCACTATGCTCGTAAACTATATATGACTAAAACCACAAAGAGTCATTTATATATGCCAGCAAGTCCACATACCTTTCATGGAGTTCGAGGCATCTCCAGATATCTCTGATAGTCCATTCTTGCATATGGATAGTCCTCTATGAGGATAGGAAGTTACCGTAATCGTGCAAAAATTTATCGGGTGAAGAAATAACTATTGGGAAATAGGGCAGACCCGGGTTTATACCTTTTACTTCGCACCAACAAAAGACCCACAGTGTTGGCCCTTTTGGAAACAACCTGCGCGCAGGTTACAATATCACCTGAAACAGCTATGGGGTGCCGCAGAATCAGGTTTCTGCAAGCAGAAGAGGGATATTATTGTACCTTTAGTCTTTAATAATCTATAACCAATTAACACAGAGCTTTGACATTCATATATATAACTTCGCATATAGATAAACACAGAGTGACTTGCTTAACCCTTTACCGGGAATTCACAGCGAAGCTATTTATTAGCAGTGATCTTATTTATCAGATATATATAGTTATTAATGCATAAAAGACAAGCAGAACTAGAAACAACACAAAGAAACACAACACTAGATATAATGTGGTTCACCCCCAGTGTAGGGGTTATGTCCACAGAACTGTGTTTTATTCAACTTGCTACAAAAATCACAGTTCTAATCTACACACTCAGCTGCAGATCCCTTCAAGTCCTTAAAAGCTATGCACACAGCAACAGGCCTCTGCGCACACAGCTGCAAATCTTCTAATCACTTACAAAACCCTCTGCGCACACAGCTGCAGAGGTCGTCCACGCACACAGCTGGGACTTAACCTTCTTCTTACAAAATAGCCTTCGCTTTGCCTTGATTCTTCTTACATCAAAAACCTAACCTCACTTCTTTACACAAGTGCTTATTTATATAGCGCACTTTTACAAAACCATGGTCTTAAACCATGCGTACCCCAAACCCTAAACCCTGGACTTAAACCATGGGTTTATTACAACAGAGGACTTTAACTCAATCCCTGACACCCCTAAGACTATTTTGAGTCAAAACCTGTGGATTCACCTATCTTAAGGACCGTTAGGGTGCACGCCCCAACAGGCCCCTAAGACTCACCAGTGTCCCGTCCCAAGGCACTCATCTACTCGGCTAGTGGTAGGAATTTGTTGGCGAAGACATGGTGCACTGCTTGCTGGAGCCCTCTCTGCTATTTGTCGGCTGCCTGCTTCTTTCCTTCATACAATTTATGCTAAGCAAGGCCTTCTAGATCCATCTACAACCCCATCCTCCAATCTGTTTTCCGAACATTTGACCATCCACAATTCAGGATCTCTAGAATTGCGTGTCAAGCTGCATAAGACAAACAGCCGCTTGGGTTCTGCCAAAATAGGAAGGTACATGGCGGACTTCTCCAGAGTTTTCTTGTGAGGTCTTGTGCCGTTCGTCGCTCCACATTAGAGTGAACTTCTGCCTGCCTTCGTCCGATTTAGAGCAAACTTCTGCCTTCCTTTGTACCTTAGTCGAATATGACTATACTGGCGGATTACTCAGAAGGTTTTGCAGACCTCTCTCTCTGAACTCTCGTACTAACTCCTGGACTTCACAATTTTTTGACATGGTTCCAACTAAACAACTCAAAAAAGTGCGTAATGCAGGGGTCACAGGTGGATGTAGTTTTTTTATAGGATCCCGTAACAGAATCTGTCATCATGGTGCATTAATGACACAAAATCTGATGGAATGCTAGAAATCTTGTCCACACGGAGCTAGATTTCCCCCAAAATCTCATTATTATAGGTATGGAGAGCAGTTCTCGTGCCGGCGCCACCAAATCCATTTTGTCCCATCCATCACACTTTAGGCTGCGACACCTCTTGGACCTTCGACATAACAACTACCCGCGACTACGACACACTATTAACCCTCGATCCTTCCTACCCCATGCGGTATCCATATTTCAACTACTCTTAGGAGTTAGACTGTCCTTCTTCGGGCTACTTCTGATTAGGAGGTCCCAGCCTGTCCCTATACTTCTTCAGACGACTGCCATTTACCATTGCAGGCAAAATTTCTCCATTTAACTTAGCTAGCTGAACTGTGCCTCCATCAGTAACTTTATGTACTATGTACGGTCCTTTCCAATGTGTCTTGAACTTCCCTGGGAATTTCATGAATTTACTGTCATATAAGAGCACGAGATCACCCTGCTGGAACTATTTCTTCTTGATGTGTCTATCATGCCATGCTTTTCCTCGAGATTTCTGCACTTGCTGCTGGAACCCTGCAATAAATCTATCTTCTTCAAGCTCTAGTATCTTTGTCAGTCTCTCTGTTATTACAGCTAGGTCATCCATCTCTGTAAAAGTGGATATTCTTAGGCTAGGCACAATGTACTCCATGGGCATAACTGCTTCTTGCCCATAGACCAACCTAAAAGGTGTATGGCCTGTCAACTTCTTACAAGTAGTTCTATAAGCCCATAGTACTGCTAGAATTCTAAGATCCCATTCATTTCTGTTAACATTACAAACCTTTATCAAAGCATGTTCAAGGATCTTCTTAAAAGCTTCGATAGTCCCATTTTCTTGTGGATGATAGGCTGTACTCTTCTGATGATAAACCTGAAATTCTTCAGTCAATACTTCAATAGTCCTATTGAGAAAATGTGATCCTTGATCACTCATAAGAACTCTAGGACACCCAAATCTAGATAGGATGTTGTCGAAGAGGAACTTTGCAGCTGTGGCAGTGCTACAGGTCTTGACTGGTTGAGCTTCAGCCCATCAGGTAAGGTAATCAGTCGCTGTAATGATGTATCTGGCTCCTGACTTTTTCATAGGGGGGTTGATTGGACCAACAAAATCAATATCCCACTTGTCAAATTCTTGCAAGGTTACCTGTGGGACTAAAGGCATTTCATCCCTCCTAGATGGTTTACCTATCCTCTGACAGATGTCGCAGTTATGGCAATATTCCCTTGCATCCTTGTGAACTGTGGGCCACCACAAGCCGACTGTCAAGATCTTCTGTGCCATAGCCTTTCCTACATAGTGACCTCCTGCTGCGCCCGAGTGTGCCTCAGCTAAAATTTGTGGCTTTTCGTGCTCCAAAACACATCTACGCAAGATTTCATCCGGGCCCATTTTATACAACTGGCCTGCGATTAGGGTAAAATCAACAGTGCGAACCACCAGCTGCTTTTTCTGCTGTGTGGTCATCTCGGCGGGTGGGAAACCTATAGACAAGTACTGAACAATGTCCTGAAAATATTTGTTGACCATCTGAATAGAAAACAACTGGGCGTTAGGAAGACCTTCGTCCAAACTGGTAGGTTCTTCGCCTGACTCAAGCCTCGACTAGTGGTCGGGTCCTAGGTTAAGTTTTCCAGGCTTAACTATGATCTCAAAATCATATTCCTGAAACAGAATCAACCATCTGCATATCTGTCCACCTAACACATGCTTGTTAACCAAATACTTCAAAGTAGAGTGGTCAGTGAACATCTTAAAATGAGATCCTAACAGGTAATGTCGAAACTTCTGTAATGCATACACCATAGCGAGACCTTCCCGTTCTGTTGTAGTATAATTTTTCTCTGCAGTGGACAATTTTCTGCTTGCAAAAGAAATAGGGTGATCGATATTACCTGCACCTGACTGTGCCAGGACAATACCCAGAGCAATGGAGGATGCATCGACATGTACATGAAACTCCTTATTCCAGTCAGGGAATACCAGGATAGGGGCAGTGACCATCTTTTCCTTCAAAATATCCAAGCTTGCTTGGCACTGAGGGGTCCAATCGAACTTAATATCTTTCTTCAACTGTTTTTCCATTGGAGCAGTGATCTGGGCATAACCTTTGATGAATTTCCTGTAATATCCAGTGTGACCAAGCGTAGTGCGAAGCTGTTTAACAGACTTCAGAGGTGGCAAGTTCACAATAATAGCAATCTTCGTAGGATCCATCATCAATCCTTGCTTACATACAATGTGGTCGAGCAGAATTCCAAACGGTGCACAAAATATGCACTTTTTCAAATTCAAGGAAATCTGGTGTTGTCTGCACTTATCCAACATCAACCTTAGACTATTTATATAGTCTTTTACCAGCCCAAAGATGGTCCAGTCATCAAAATAAACTTCTAAGAATTTATGTATAAATTCCTTAAATGCAGAAATAACTACTCTTGAAAACATAGCAGGGGCATTCTTCAACCCAAAGGGCATCACGGTGTACTAAAAGGATCCCATTTCTGTAGCAAAGGTTGCCTTGTGTCGATCCTCTGGCTCAATTCTAATTTGATGGTAACCTGAAAATCCATCAGTAAAAGAGTACACTTCTTAACCTTCGACATTGTCGAGAACTTCATCTGTAAAGGGAGTGGGGAAAGGATCATGTAGGCAAGCATCATTCAACTTCCTCAAGTCAACACAGATTCGAATTTCTCCTTTAGTCTTCTTCTCTTGTACCACCATAGGACTGACCCACTCAGATTCTTCAACAGGTTCAATGATTCCTGCAGCCAGCATCTTATCCAGCTCCAGCTTAGCTTTTTCCTTATACTTAGGGTTCAACCTATAAGGGCACTGTTTTACAGGCTTCGCATCAGATTTCAACGGGATCTTTATCACACCAATATCCCCAAGGATACCTTTCATCTTTGAGAACTTCATCGGGAATAGGTTCTGATATTCATGGAGAAGTTGGGTTACTTTGATTACCATCTCGTCGTCCCAATAATCTCCAATGGTAGCATACTTAGGATGTTCTTCGGATCCAATGTTTACGGTCCACATCTTCAGGGGCTGAGTCACTTCCTGTGCTTCAACTGCTGGTCCTTGTACTTCACAGTGTCCTTCTGACTCAGGAATATCAATGTTGCGCGGATCCTCATCCTCTTCAATTGCGAGGTTATAACATTCTATTGCATGAGCTTCTTGTGTTTTCCAGTCAGGTCGGTATTCTACTACTTCTTGATCATCGAATACCTTAGTGTGGATCAATCTGATAGCTACATCTAAAGCTGGACAAACTTCATTAGTGGAAAAGGTAAGCACAAAACTATCAGCAAGACAATCCCACCTTACAGTGTCCCGATGAAGCTTAGCCTCCGCGTACCAATTTTTTGCTAATGGTTCCAGAGTATGCACAAATCTATGTACCCATTCTTCCTGAGGCACATACTTCCACACCTCGTACCATTTTTCCAAATGTTCCTGGGAGCTCGTCTTGCCATCAAACTTGCTGTGTACCTCCTGGGGCTGGTCCCCAAATCTCAGGCGAAGGAGCTTCTGACAATCTTCCCAACTGGGAATATTTGTCTTATGGATATTCCACCATCTGGCTGTTGTAGCTCTGAATACTGAGTCCAGAGTCTTCCGTTTCTGCAAGTCTGGTATCTGTTCTGAGAATTGTTCAATAAACTGTTCTGGATCTGACAAACCATCGAAGGTAGTTAAGGCACTTACCTGAACACCAAGACATCTGAGAGACTTGGTAATTCTGGCACATCTATGTCCGTGTAGCTCGTACAGTCTATTCTTCCAGTTCTCTAAACCATCATCAGAGTCCGTCATACAGGAGCTGTCACACTGCCAATCCATGATACCTTCAGTAGTAGGATCCACATAATTTTCTTCCTTAGCTGTGATATTATAGATGTTCTCCAGGTCATCCTGATCTTCGTCTCGTAGTGGTTCTGTATACCTTTCTCCTTGTGAGGGGTCCAGGGGTACGAAATCAACCGTGGGATATATCGTTGTTTACCCTTTTCAATATATTAACGCTTGTGGGGGTCCAAGCGTTAATACACCACGCAGAAATCAACCGCGTGGGATATCTCGTTGTTTACCCTTTTCAATATATTAACGCTTGCGGGGGTCCAAGCAGGAAACTGCCCTTCGCAGAAGTTCATCCTTCTCTCGGCCAACCTAGATAACCACTTGTGCAACTCTATGTGGATACTACCAAATAAAATTTCATAAGCATCACAAAAAACATACCTTTGTAAAAAGTCACGTGCGCTACAACGCGGATTTTTTTTCTCTTGCTCAACGAATTTTAGATAAGTCTCATCAAGCCAATCACCAATTTCCTCCACAGAGGGCCTCCAGAACATAGCCCTCAAGGTACAACATAAACCCCTCTTAGGCAAATACTAAGTTCAACTGGAAACAGAACCAATTTGTTGGGCAATAGGGCAGACCCGGGTTTATACCTTTTACTTCGCACCAACAAAAGACCCACAATGTTGGCCCTTTCGGCAATAGCCTGCGCGCAGGTTGCAGTCTCACCTGAAACAGCTATGGGGTGCCGCAGAATCAGGTTTCTGCAAGCAGAAGAGGGATATTACTGTACCTTTAGTCTTTAATAATCTATAACCAATTAACACAGAGCTTCAACATTCATATATATAACTTCGCATATAGATAAACACACAGTGACTTGCTTAACCCTTTACTGGGAATTCACAGTGAAGCTATTTATTAGCAGTGATCTTATTTATCAGATATATACAGTTATTAATGCATAAAAGACAAGCATAACTAAAAATAGCACAAAGAACCACAACACCAGATATAACATGGTTCACCCCCAGTGTAGGGGTTACATCCACAGAACTGTGTTTTATTCAACTCGCTACAAAAATCACAGTTCTGATCTGCGCACTCAGCTACAGATCCCTTCAAGTCATTAAAATCCACGCACACAGCAGTAGGCCTCTACGCACACAGCTGCAGATCTTCTAATCACTTACATAACCCTCTGCGCACACAGCTACAGAGGTCGTCCACACACACAGCTGGGACTTAACCTTCTTCTTACAAAATAGCCTTCGCTTTGCCTTGATTCTTCTTACATCAAAAACCCAACCTCACTTCTTTACACAAGTGCTTATTTATACAGCGTACTTTTACAAAACCATGGTCTTAAACCATGGGTACCCCAAACCCTAAACCCTGGACTTAAACCATGGGTTTATTACAACAGAGGACTTTGACTCAACCCCCGACACCCCTAAGACTATTTTGAGTCAAAACCTACGGAGTCACCTATCTTAAGGACCGTTAGGGTGCGCGCCCCAACAATGACCTACCAAGATTCCTCCCTATCTGATCGTCATTTCACACCACCATCATGCACTGCTAGATGTAGTTGCAACATTGGTAACTTCTCAAAGATTAATGAGAGAGAAAGCAATGGGAAGTAAAAATCCCCACTCACCAAGTTAGCCTAGTCCATCCCATGCTGAACTATTGTAAAATACATCTAGGACCACCCATAGTAGGTGTTACAGAGAAAAATTCCTATGGCTTTGGGTGCACCACAACAGATAGAGAAACTGTAAAAATCAATCCCTTCCCAATATGCAAGAGAAATAAAACATCTAACGCTAAAGGATCTTGAAACATACCTTATTTCGGACGGCTGATGTAGATCCCTGTTGAGCTTTTTCCAAACCCACTTGTGTTAACAATTTTCTCTCTCAACAACAGAAAATAAGACAAGCATGCTATATAATGGTGTTAGACCTACTATAGCATATATAATCCATAATGTATAAGCAATTAAAAGCATCCATGGATTCAATATTCATTTAAATGCACATCATTGGACAAAAAATGATATTTATATTAATATAAATCAAAGATTACATGAATGACAACCTCTGTTGGCACGTCTACGAACCGGAGAAACTGAGTCCTCCACCTGGGCCTCCACCACCTCAATCCTCCATCTCTTAATAGCAAGCTCACAAGCAAAGACAAGCTTGAGAAGAACACCAGGTGCTCCAAGGGACAAAGGGATGCAGACTCAAGTATAAGCAAGCTATGACAACAATGGACTATAGTTTTCTTTCTCTTCAATTCCTCCCCTTCAATGTATCCAAAGGGTTCGTCATATATTGATTCATTAGGGTAATGGAAGGTCAAATCCGAGTGATCTTGAGGCATATGGAAGGCCAGGAGACAAGTGACTTGGATCCACATCAAGGAAAACTCCAAAAATATTTGGCCTTTTGCACACATCCTGAAAATAAATGTGAAACAAATGTTGTCACTGTGACACAACCAATCCCAACACCATAAGTTCCTCTGCCTATGGGCCTACATAACCCATTACTAAATAAAGGAATGGTTGCAACCCAACCATTGGTACCATAAAATACCACAACTACTTCTTTGACTTAAATCGTCGATCATGGTGTTCATAATATTATGAAAATGTCGTATGACGTCAACTTACAAACTCGACGCAACCAATATGTATCCACCATGGAAACTATTAATTCCTCCATGACATATACCTCCATCTCTCTTGATATGCCCTTACATATTTCAATACCCCCAATGGACAGGACTACCAAAGTCCCTAGGTTCCCTTTGCGTTGACCCCACTCCTAGAGCCGGTCTCAATTACAGTATCATTATTAACTTGTCCTAATATCCCTATGTCATGTCTACTTTGGAAATATTAAGAAATTGTTCTTCATAATGAAAAGCCTTGTTATCTTCTCTAGATGTCATCGACTCCTTCAATTCCATGTTGATAACTTTCAACTTGGATCAAGGAGAACCCCATATGCCATTATCTGTAGCCTTCCAGGTTCCAGTCATTGTTCATAATTTGGTCATTCATCGAACTATCATCGATGAGAGTGCATCCACTTGCATTATTTAAACCTTCATTTGGAAGAAACTTGGATACCCAACATTTCAATTGTCAACCACCACCCTTCGTTCTTAGGATGGAATTGTTGCTCGAACACAAGGTGTTCTCATGAATGTCCCCATTGAGATGGCTGGAAAAAATGTGTTAATCGACATCAAGGCTATGAACGCACAACTAGATTACAACCTCCTCCTTGAACGTATTTAAATGCATGCAATGCGATCTATTCCTTCTATCGTCTTCTAACTTATGATATTCCCTTGTGCTGGGAAGATTATGACTATCAACTAGTTGACGTAATACGATCCTAAAGGATCGGCCACTACTGAGCATTTCCTCCCTACCATTGACACCACCATCGATAGCGTATCCATCCCCTCCCTATATGTTGTTGGTCTAGGCCTGTTTAATGGAACCCCTTTGGTGTACGCCATTTTATCCATCACACCTCCTCCCTCTATGACTGACACATCATATTTGTGCACCGTCACATCCGGTACAAATCTGACCTCATTGAAACCTAAACTGAATACCCTAGGGAATTACTGGGGTTCATTTCTTATACACATGATTCCCTTTCTCTTTCCACCCACTAATATTGTGAGTAAATCATACAGGGATACACTCAACCTTCCAAGATTAAATTTGGGTATTCCAGTGTTGTACCTTGATCCACTCAACCCTACCTTGACACCACAAATTGTGTTGACACCAATCCTACCTATTTATACAGTGTCACACCGATATCCTGGTACACAATCGACAGCCTCCTGACCCCTCCTCCCATGAATACTGGGGGAAAGGCACCAAAATCCATGGCAGAACCACACCCACCTCATACTTGTGCTTTATGTGATGTCCTTGGCCATGCGACACAAAACTGCCCTAGTTTTCCATTCCTTCACATGCACATGCGCATAGTAGTTAAGACCGATTATGCTCCAGTTGTCAACATACCAACCATCACTGCAATTAAGAACAAATCTCTATGAACAAACCACTAGTGTGCATTTTGTGTCCTATACAGTCATTATTCCCATCATTGACCAAACCTACCCTAGTACTAGTCTCTCCGCATGGCTCTTCGCAAGCACTCCCTTGAGTCCAAAATAACTATCCTTGAGAAAATCCACCCTCCATCCTCTTCCTTGGACACCAACAACATAATATTTATGATTTCCACTTCCAGTCGTCCTTCCCTTACATCGACCATGGAATATCACTCTAATCTATCTTGGTGCCACTTTCATGACAAAGAAGAGATCCTGGAAACCGCCACTGATTTTCCCCCATTCCATTTAGTCCGTGGTATGGAGTTGATTCTTCCCATTGAATGTTAAATTCCATTAGTCTTCCATGTCATAGAGCCTCTACTCGATACTACACCATTGGAAAAATTCCTACTTATGCTAAAAAAACCGATGAGGACCGTTGTGTTGCTCTTCAAATGATCGAAGCAGCTAAGAACCACTCAAAGTCACATTATGACTCCCACATCTACCCATGCATCTTTAACAAGGGGGACCTCATCCTTATCTACGATAAATACAATGATAACAGTGGAAAACAGAATCTTGAATCCATGTGGTATATCCCTTAGGTCATACATCGATGTATTGACAAGGTGGAATATCTCCTTGCTAAATCTTACGGTCGCCTCTAGAAGAATCCCTGCAATGGGCTCTACCTAAATATATTCTATGCCTAATCCAACCAACCTGCATACCTTTGTATCATAGTTTTTCCTTCTTTTTTTCATCATTTTTACCACGAGTCTCACAGTTTGTTTCCTTGGTTATTCCATATGGATCTACCTTTCCCTCCTATGTTGGTTTTGCTGACGGTGCACATTTATGGTCTCCTAGTCTCACATCAGTTGCATGAGTAATTTATTCCCCATCACATGGGTTGATCATATCAACGGAATGTGTGTTAGTGTTGCTACCAACAACCAGGATGAGTACGATGGTGTCACTGGTCTCTTGATCGCTGCCCTTGACTTGGATATTTACCACCTTAAGGTCTTCATAGACTCCCAACTTCTTGTCTCCTAGATCAATAACTACTATCGGGTACACAATCCTTGTCTCTTTAGAAAGTTCATGTGCACTAGACACTTGGTTAAAATTTCTGAATCCATTTCATTCATGCATGTTACTAGAAGTCTCAATATTGTAGCAGATCAAATGGCTAATGGAATTCTAGAGTGGCACATCAATCATCACATATAGGAAATAAACTACAGCATGCATCATCATATAGTCATGCATACATATGTCATATAGATCATATGGGCATAGTCATCATCATACCAAGACACTTAGAAAACCCATAAAAATACAAAACTATGCATCCACATGCATTCATATCATAATATCATAATCAGTGCAAAAAATAGAAGCTCCACAGGCTTTCTCATTCGATCATACATATCATACAAACTTCCCCATGATCAAATACATTGGGGGCAGCATCCCAAGCTTCTAGTCTTATTGATCCTCCTTTAACTATGTGTCCTATTCCTTGTTCGAGCTCTCCTCCTCCATCAACACATTGACTTGCGTCATTGCTCTAACATACTCAGTAGGAACCGTGATCCTCCTCATCAAAGAGATCCACTTTGGAGGGGATCTGTAACATACAGTGATCATATCATCGTCTAGGTACTGCAACTCATTGTCAGTTATCCCCTCCAATAACCGGTCCGTGTCCAGCCACAATGAGTCTAACATAGCGCTCTATCACCTCCTCTGCCCATGAGCAGGTGGATCTAACCCCTCCACCTCGCCGCTGCATCGTTAGTATCCCTCTTGAGGGTGTGGTCCCATGTATACACATGCACATAGTATGTCATCACCATCAACCCCATATATGACCTAGCTACCACTATGCTAGTAAAATTTATATGACTAAAACCACAAAGAGTCATGTATATATACCAGTAGGTCTGCATACCTTTCTTGGAGTTCAAGGCATCTCCGTATCTCTCTAATATTCCATGCCTACATATTGATAGTCCTCTATGAGGATAGGAATTTACCGTAACTGTGCAAAAATTTATCGGGTGAAGAAATTATCTACCAATATTCCTCCCTCTTTGATCATCATCTCACACCACCATCATGCACTGCCAAATGCAGTCGCAATGTCGATAACTGCACAAAGAAGAATGACCACAAAAATAATGGGAAGTAAAAATCCCCATTCACCAAGTTATCCTGGTCCAGCCCATGCTGAGCTATTGTAAAATACATCTAGGACCACCCATAGTAGGTTCCCCTTAGCATACTCTGGACCATAAGTAATTGGCCACGTGAGATCTAGTGTGGACCTTTTGATCCCAGTATCCATAGCACCATCTCTTCCACTACATGAGCCTCTGGAATATCAATGTCACACACTAATATGTATGGCGCATGCACATAAGTCATGGCATAGAAATGTTGGGCACACAAGTCATCCCTAAACACCCCCCTCGGAAGTTTCAGTGAGATATCACCAATAACACCTAGAAATGGTAGGCTAGTAAAATAGTACACATCTCATAGGGTGATCTCCATCCACTCACCCTATATGTTGAAGCACTCTACATCCCTATCTCAAAATCCCACTAGCTTGTTCAACAATAACTTTTCTCAACGCATCAGAGGGATTTGGAAGAACTTTAGCATCCCACTCCGAGAAAACATATCATATAATGTACCATCCTTCTCCACCTCATCTCTGAGATTCTCGATGTCTCTCTTCCTCCATCCAACTTGAGGCATCTTGCACATCCAAAAAGTCCCATTCTAACCTACTTTAGCAAAACTTTCCATTTTGTTCTAGGTCGCTCCTGTCAGGCCTTTTTCTGTAACCCAAGTCATGCAAAAACACTTGAAATGTGTGACTTTGGTTGTTCCTATCTCATAAATAGATGAGACTAGGGTCATGCCTATCTCCATGATAGGCGAGATCACTCATGCATGTCTCCCCAATAGGTGCGACTTGGGTCCCACCTTTTCCCTTAAAAAGTGTGAACTAACCCCAAAAACCCTTTAGGATCAGCCAAGGCCTACAAAATGACAAAATGATGGGCTGCATGAGATATGTTACCTGCAACTCACAGATCACAAAACGGTCAATTGAATCAAAATAAATCAACAACTTTAATATGAGGCCCTCCACTCCAATTCAACACTGAACAGGGAAAATGATATATGTCATGTGGTCCCTCCTTGTTTATAGGCCTCCATTTGGTCAACTCTTTATTTCATGCACCACAAAGTAATCCAACATCCATTGTTTATGTTTTTTTCACCATCAAGTTCAGCTTTCTTCCCTCTGTACACCTATTAGAGTCATGTTTCATGCTCTACTTATGTTTTTTGGGGCTGTTTTTCAGAGTTACCTCGATTTGTGTGCCACCAGGAAAATCAAACCCCTTTTGTATTGGCTTGTTCACTAACCCTCTGCTCCATCCATACTACAAACTCTATTGCAAGGAGGCCCCACTAGTGTTCCACTGTTATTTTTTATTCCTGACATCCATCATCCCAACATCACCCCTTTTGGTACATTGAACACTTCCTTCTTAAAATATTCTTGAGCATGCTTGTTTCCTTTCATGCTCATTAAAGTATTTGAAATGGCATCTATGTGGCATCATTTATCCCCTTTTTAGACTATGTAGACTAATTAAATAAAAGGACTACCCTAGAACCTTTCAGCTAGGAATGGTTCCCTTTGTATCCTTTCATGCGTTTTGGACATTGGGACCACAATTTATGAAAAAATATCACTTATGGGTTGTATTTAAGATATTTCTTAGCCCTCCCAAAAAGAAAATATCGTTGAGCAAACATGGTTTCATTCATTCTTTTAAAATTATTTGAATGACCATCCAATTAGTATAGGTTTAACCTTTTTTCGTCCTAGTTGGACTACCTACGAAAAAGAATTCTATTTTCCCCTATCGATGGGAGAGTTCTCCTTTTTACACTTTTATCCTTTTTTTGAATTATGAGACTATTGTACAAAAAGAGAACCATTGGGGTATTCTTCATGTTTTCAAACACTCTAAACATGAAAACACCATCAAGCACTTATCATCTTGGGCTCAACAAAAATCCACGAGATAGTATCATATTGACCATACTTATATCCCTTCTTCGAGCTCCTTAAGATATGAAGAAGTCCCAAATGTTGCCTTTTGGTGCCCACATATATTGCATATAGTATCCTATTATGGCAGCTTTCCCCCATTGGGTCTCCTTTTTTTTGAGTACTCTACAAAATGTCTCCCTTGCATCCCTTGATTATCACTTGTCCAGTTACTTCCCTAATTATCTCCCATTGTAGTCATCTACCCAGTTCCATAGCTATGATTCCCTCCCCATGAGCCAATATCATCTTAGGGTAGTACAACCATGTCATTATACTCTAAACAGAGGAAGTTTGAGTCCCTTGTACTCCCTTTCCCCTCTTCCCTTTCAGTGTTTCAATCCCATTTTTATTGCATATATCTTGTTGTCCTCCTCCTGCTTCTATCAAGGAAACTTCATTTCCTTGGTAGTTGCAGGTCTCCCTCTGTCGACATCAACAAATATATTCCAGAGGATAGACCTAGAGGTCCCTATATCTTGGTTTCATCCACCCAATTTAAGAGTTCCTTAGACAACTTGAAATGATTCATTATTTACTTTTGGGTTGGTTGTCTCTCATGTGTTCGAATTCAACTACATTATCATACCGTTGAGATTCATATAGGGTATTGGTTCCTTCATTATTGGGTCGAAGACCCCGATAGTCACCTGACTCTATCACATTGATGAGTCTATTCGGGACCCATATAGTTTCATGTCACTTGTGATATCTAGGATGCGTTGGAGATAGTGTTCATAAGCCTCTTAATATCATGCTTTTGTATATCTCTAGTATTAGATGTCGTTTATTTTACCTCAGAGATTCTAACTATCAGTCATTTATTCCATACAATTGTCTACACCTTTAGGTTCAACAAAGCATCAATTATTGTGATATTGCATTCCAAGAGAACTCCATTGTTTCTATGTACAAGTTCTTTAAATATTTATTTGTATTCAACCCCCGATTGAGGCCACCATTATGTACTTCCAGTTGTATGTATTGATCAACTCCCATTGTTTGAGCCTTGATCCCTATTTGTATGATTCAGACATTGATATGAGTATGGGTATTCCTAGATCTTCCATATATATGTCCAAGATTATATGTACCTCATCAATTTTTGAGATGTAATACAAATAAAAAACTATTTTAGTTCGCATGCATATCCTTCGATTCCTCCCTGGTTCTCTCTAGTTTCTCCACCATTGTTGCCATTTCTCCCTTGATCCTACGATATCTTCCGTCCATATGATGAGCTTGTGTCCCCACACATCAAGGGGAAGTCTATTAACACTAGAAATTGTGTACATAGCTCTCTATGATGCAAACCATAACTATACATCAATATCGCACCATTATTTCCTTCATTTTTATTTTCACAATTAAATTCCACCAAAATTGTTCCAAAGCATAATTATTCCTCCCCCCACAAATATAGGAAAGTTGGGCATCTATTGCAACATAACCCCCATTCTCCCAAAAAGGAAAAAAAACCCTAAAATGAGAATGGGACAAAAACCATGGATAAATACCATACACTATGAAAAAACCATGGGTAAGAAAACCTTGGATCGTCTTATAAATACAAGAGTAAGCTAAATTGTCGATCATTTACACCCAAAATTCGGGGAGTTTTCGGGCCAAAATCCAGTGGAAATTGTTCAAATGATAGTTTTTTAGGTCCTAAATCCATTTCTACAATAAAAATTGCAATTTCAACACTGAAAATCTCATTTTCAAGAAAATTGTATTGTTGGATTCTAGCCAAACATATCGTGAAAGGTGCAAATGGTCTATATTTTATCCAACTCCATAAATACATTGTGAAGGTCTCCAAACAAAAAATTTACATTATTACACTTTTGAACTTTTGATTCCTGAACTTTCTCACTTTCCACACTTTTTGCCACTCCGACCCACGTTTCACGTTGAGTTCACTCTATGTAACCCTTGATCCCTTTCTGGGTGACAACCCCTATTGGAGATAAACTGAGACCACACTTGTGGGAACCATTGGATCACATCCTGAAACGGCTATAGTGGACCATATTATTGAAAGTTATGTTGTATTTATGTTTTACTAGTTAGGTCATAAAGCAAAAATAAAATAAATATTTGTTGCTTAGTGTAATAGTCAAGGTTAAGCTCCTCCGTTTCACCATGAACTCTATCCTTGTATACATATGATCTAAAATAGGTGCTTTTTCACATAGTTGGACAGAAATATCCACTACAGTAATCCTCCCTTGTACCCATAGTTTATTTTATCAAATTCCTAGCTTAGGAAGATGTTGTGACTTCATTAGTGCCCTAGAGAAAATATCTAAGGACCACCTACCACTTGATGCGCTCTCATGAATCAGTTCGGGAGATCTAGATTTCAATCCCTAGATATTAGGATACCACACTGAGTTATGGGAGTCCCACCTTCAGTTCATCCTAGTCAGTTTTTAGTCATGCTCCGATGCGACACATTCAGTTCACTTTCAGTTAGTTATGCACCTCCTTTGCATGATTTGGGGAATAAGGCACCTTTCCTCACCTACCATGTGTTAAATTTAATAAACCATGGGATATTTAGGACTATTTGAATTTGATGCAAATAGAAGGATGCAGAAGAGAGAGAAGAATTTAGTAAGGACAGAGCAATTACCCATGGAAAAATTGCACACACATGGAGATAAAATTTGAAGAATATAATTACATCCATTAATCAGTATGAAATATGTAATACAATAGTGTTACAAATAGGATAATTCAAATTTTTGAAATAGGATTTGAATCTATCAACCTTGACTAACTCTAGAGCTAACTCAGTGTGGGAAAATCACCACTAGAGATCACTAATGCAACTTCAGATCACTGAAACACTTCATAACCATTTAAGCTGCTTTCCAAACAAGGGTTTTATATTATCCCATACTTATTTTGGAGTTATTAATCCATCAATATGGAAGAGAAGCTCCTTGTATATGTGGATGAAAATGATTCCAAATGCTTCATCTAACTTATTCAGATGCTTCGACTTTTCAAGAAGTTGTTGGGGTTCAATCTCTCTTCCCATGGTGACCTTGTACAAACCCTTGTTGTGCAAGAAAACCTGCATACCATCCCTCCACTCAAGATAATTGAAGGGTGTGAGGATTTTGGGTTTCAAAGCTGCTGAATTCTCCATGTTACAACTTCAAGAAACAACTAATTCTTTAGAAAAATCTTCAATTTACCTGAAAAAATAGTTCAATTTGAATCAAACCAATTCAAACACTCTCCACTTCAACATGTGCAATTTCTCTGGGTACATCACACCTGGATATACTTATATGGAGAGAATCGAGAGGGAGCAAGGAAAGAATACCTGTATTTATGTGGAACCCAATTGCTCTAGGTACATCAATGGGCATTTTCATGGTTTGAAGCTAGCCTAGATACCTGCTTTGATACCATGTTAACTTTAATTAATCATAGGATCTTCAGGCGTGCATGAATTCTATGAGAAAATAAGGATGCGGAGGAGAGAAGAATTCAATAAAGAGTGATCAATTACTCATGGAAAAATTGTACACACATGGAGACAAACTTGGAAGAATATCATTACATGCATTGATTAGTATGAAATATGTAATACAATAGTGTTACAAATAGGAGAATTCGAATTACTAAGACATGATTCGAATATAGCAACCTGGACTGAATCTGTAGGTAACTCGATTTGGGAAAATCACTACTAGAGCTCACTAATGAAACTCTATACCACTAAAATGGTTCACAACCAATTAACTAATTGAGTTAGGTGAGAAAAGGAAACCTACTTTCCCCAAATCATGAAAAGTAGCACTAGCATGACTGAGACTGATCTAACTCACGAGAATCATAGAATAATTGAACATAACTGAATACCTATCAGGGTCAACTACTAGAGACTGTTGATGGTACTCAAAGTGGGTTCCTAAATTATAGGGCTTGGTCCCTTGAGCTCCTAAATTCATGTAGACCGGTGCATTGAGTGGTAGGTGTCACTTAGGCGAGTACCCCGCGCACTAGTGAAGTGGTAATGACCTCCTAAGTTATGAAAAGACAAATAGATTATGGTGGTTAATGGAGTTTTAATTAATAATCCCAACAAACTGGTTAGTTAAATGACCTTTCATTGTTTCAGTTGTTTGGAATTGCACTAGTGAGTCTTTAGTGGTGATTTTCCCAAAGTTAGTCATGCCTTGATTCATGTGATTCGAATAAATCCTAGAATAATCGAATTTCCTTCTTTGTATTTTGGATGTATTACATACAGATTAATGAATATTGTGTCCATGTATTGTTGATAATTGAGTGTTCCATCTATTTTTAATTTTGCTATGCATGTTTAGAAATTTTAGCATTGTAACTCATCCTCCTTCATTCTTCTTTCAATGTACAGTTTATAGTTTTACATGGTATAATATCTATATAGATCTAGTTTACCTTTAAATTGAGATTTTTATGTAGGTTTAGTGAATAATTCAATAGAATTGAGTTGCTCATATAGTTGCAAAATGGAGAATTCAATTGCCTTGACACCAAGAATCCTCACCCCGTTCAATTATCCATATTGGAGGGTAGATATGTGTTGATGTATATGTAACTTTGGAATGTATTCTTCTATGTATCTTATGTATTGTAACCCGATGTTTATTCTGGGATGTTTCTATTATGTATTTGAGTCTTGTGATCATACCCCGATGTTCCGATCGGGAAGATTAATAATGTAAACAAGTCATATCAAGTCATTAGGTAAGTCCCCACAGTTTCGGGGCACTTGAGTTATTATACACTAATTAAGGTGTAGGCTCAAGTAGTAATTATTAGGTTGAGCCTACGTGTGAAAATGCAATTCAAGTGAACGGATGAATATAAATAGAGAGTGAGAGTCTCTCTATTTATCACTTGTACAACACATCACTTGCTCTCTCAAGTGTGGTGCACTAGTGGAGAAGGAAATACTCTGGGAAGAAGAAGACTACTGCTATTGGGAGTGCATCTTACTGTTTTGGGGTTTTACATCTTGTGGTGATACTATCTTAGAGGAAGTTGTGGGGTTTTCTCCATTTATGGTTTTCCCGATAAAAACTCTTTGTGTCTCTTGTCTCTTGTGATGTGCTTATGTTATTGCTGTGCTTGTTATTCTCTCAGTGAAAAGATCCTAACATAATGCTAGCTTAAATGTTGAAAAACTAACATGGTATCAGAGCTAACCTGAGAAGAAGACACTGTGCAGCTGCGGGAACTAGGGCTTCCTAGTTTGTGGACTTTTCTCCACAGATTTTCAGCAAAAGTAAGGTGGAATTACTCCCCTCCCTAGGGCGCATCTTTCTGTCGAAACAGAATTCAATTTTGAGGTTTTTCAGTTTTGGACCGGTCACTAGGGTCGGAAATTAAGGCTTTTTATAGAAGAGGAATTTTTTAGTGAGCCCATGCCTGGATTGATCTCCTCCCCAAAATCGAAGTTAGGAACAAATTTGAAGGCATTTGGGTGGATAGAACTCCGGAAAAGCAAAACCCTAGTTGCTCCTGAACCAGCTCTGCAAGATTTTAGCTCAAGTTTCAAATCGACATCTTGAACCTGGTAAGATCCAAAATCTTTTGTATTTCTATTTGAGGTTCTTATTTAAAGATGTCTCATCATACCAAGGTTGATGAAAAGCTTGAAGGGGCTGATAACTTCCGAGCTTGGAAGTATAGGATCTCCCTAGTCTTAGAAGAGAATGAATTAGACTCCTACATTCATGAGGAGGTTCCAGTTCCAGAGGGAGATGAGGCAAAGGCCTTACATAAGAAGAAGATGGTTATGGCAAAGAGGATCATTGCTGATTCTATCAAGGATCATATTATCCCATAGGCGTCCTCTCTCAAGACACCTAAAGCTATGTTTGATGCCCTAACCAAATTGTTTGAAGGAAAGAACATCAATTAGAAGATGACCTTGAGGAACCAGCTGAAGAATGTGAAGATTCAGAATGCAGAAACTATCCAGTCATACTTCACAAGGGTTTCTCATATCAAGGAACAATTAGAAGCTGTTGATGAAGAAGTGGAAAATGCAGAGATTGTGATGACTACATTGAATGGCCTCCCTAGGACATGGGATTCCTTCATCCAAGGAATTGGTGCGAGAAAGAAGTTGGTCAAGTTCAGCATACTATGGGAAGAGTGCTTGCAAGAAGAAGCTCGAATAGCAGCTCGAGAAGAGAAGATGGGAAGTGAAGACCAAGCTCTTACGGTTCGCTCCAAGTCTCACTCCAAGTCAAGCAAGAGAAAATCTCATGGTTCTAGAGGTAAGCAATTTCACAAAAGTAATAGAGATGCATCTAGGATAATATGCTATACTTGTGATGAAGAAGGACACTATGCAAGGAATTTTCCCAACAAGTCAAAGATATTAAAGAAGAGCAACAAAAGGAGACATCATGCTCACGCTGCAGAGGATGATGAACCATCTAGAAAAAAATCCAGATATGAAAGTGAAGATTCTTCAAGCGAGGATGAATATGTTCTGATATCAGCTCTCACAGGTAACATTAATCATGGAAGTGATGATTGGATTATAGACAGTGGGGCTTCCAAACATATGACGGGATTCAAAGAATCTTTTGTAAGACTGTCAGAACATGAATCACCTCACAAGGTGAAACTAGGAGATGACTACCAATATCCAATAAAAGGTAGTGGGGAATCTTCATACAAGCTAGAATCTGGTAAGTCTCTAACAATAAAAGAAGTATTGTTTGTGCCAGGACTGAAGAAGAACCTTCTCTCCATTTCAGCATTGGATGTAAAAGGAATGCGGGTGGCATTCATAGATGGTAAAGTCATCATGTAGCTTGAAGGGAAGAATATCGATGATGCGGTAGTGATTGGAGAACAAGAAGGAGGCTTATACAAATTGAAGGGCCATCCAGAACAAGCCTTGATCCATGACACAGTAGAGCCAAATGAGCTTTGGCATAGAAGACTTGCACATGTGCACTACAGAGCACTACCTATTGCAAGTAAAGCTGTCGAAGGTCTTCCAGAAATTCAAGCAAATCATGATGGGGTCTGCAAAGGATGTGCGAAAGGAAAGAATACAAAGAAGACATTTCCAAGCAACGAAAGCAAAGCCAAAAGCATTCTAGAAATCATCCACTCCGATGTATGCGGTCCTATGTCATCAAACTCACTTAGTGGGTATGCATACTATGTTTCTTTTATTGATGATTTTTCTAGAAAGACATGGATTTATTTTATGAAGAACAAAGATGAAGTATTCAGCAAGTTCAAGGAATTCAAAGCCTTGATCGAGAACCATACTGAAAAGAAGATCAAGACCATTAGATCAGATAATGGTGGAGAATTCACTTCGAATGAATTCAAGGAGCTATGCAAAGAATCAGGGAGTTGTCCACTCCTTATAATCCACAATAGAATGGGGTTGCAGAATGGAAGAACAAAACTATCATGGAAGCTGCAAGAGCTATGCTTCATGATCAAGATCTACCTATGCATCTTTGGGCTGAAGCTTCCAGAACAACGGTATATGTGCAGAACCGTACTCCACATAGAGTACTCGAGAACAAGACTCCTGAAGAAGTTTTCACTAGCAAGAAACCAGAAGTCAGCCATCTCAGAATATTCGGCTGTCCTGTATACATACATATTCCAAAAGAGAAGAGAACAAAATTGGATCCTTCAGGAAAGAAGGGTATATTTGTGGGATACTCTGAAAGCTCGAAGGCTTACAGAATCTACTTTCCAGGATACAAGAAGATTGACATCAGCAAGGATGTGACATTTGATGAAGGCACAGCTTACAGCAAATCTAGAAAGAGACCTGCTGAAGAACCTGAAGAAGTGGAAGCAGAAGTACCCAGAAGACATGATACAATCATGGACAAAGAAGCTCAAGAAGAATATTGAGAGTTCGAGGAACCTCAAAGACCTGTAGATCCACCTATGGAGAAGAATCCTCATAAGAGGAAACCTGCTTGGGTACGTGAACTTATTCAAGGTGTAGAAAAATATGGGGCTCCAGAAGAGAATCACAGAGAAAGAAAGAGGACCAGATCAAATTCTGGGTATGTAGCTTTACTATATAATTTCATTGATAAATAACCTTCCAGTTATGAAGAAGCAGTAGAACAGAAAGAATGGAAGGATGCTATGATCAAAGAATATCAATTGATCATGAAGAATGATGTTTGGGATGTTGTCCCAAGACCAAAAGGGAAGTCAGTTGTCACTTCCAAATGGATCTACAAGATCAAGCATGCTGCGGATGGTAGCATTGAAAAGTATAAAGCAAGATTTGCGGCTCGAGGATTCTCTCAGAAAGAGGGAGTAGACTATGAAGAGACCTTTGCACCTGTAGCTAGATACACTTCCATCAGATCAGTACTTGCTCTGGCTACAATGATGAAGTGGAAGATACACCAGATGGATGTCAAGACTGCTTTCTTGAATGGTGTAGTAGAAGAGGAAGTGTATGTAGAACAGCCACTCGGTTTTGAGACATATGACAGAGAGTCTCATGTATGAAGATTGAAGAAAGCCCTGTATGGTTTGAAACAGGCACCCAGGACCTGGTACGGCAGTATTGACAGCTTTCTATCTAGTTTAGGCTTTACCAAGAGTAAAGCAGGCTCCAACGTTTACTACAAGGTTGAAGATGGCAACCCAGTGATGCTTCTACTGTATGTAGATGATCTATTTGTGATAGGTACAGATGGGTTGATTGCGGATATGAAGAGAAAGCTTGCTGCTGAGTTCGAAATGAAGGACTTGGGGATGATGCATTACTTTCTAGGTATGGAGGTGTGGCAGAGTACAGATGGGATCTTCCTTGGACAAGGGAAGTATGCAGTAGAGATCCTAAAGAGGTTTGGGATGATGGACGACAAGGCTATGGCTACACCCATGGCATCAAACCTAAAGCTATTGAGTGATGCTTCTTCAGAGTCATTTGATGCTACAATGTATCGTCAGATGATTGGGTCATTGATGTACCTGACGAACACGAGACCGGAAATTTGCTTTGTTGTGGACACCTTGAGCCAGTACCTGATAGATCCGAGAAGTGTTCACTTGATGGCTGCAAAGCATATTCTGAGGTACCTGAAAGGTACAATTGATTATGGGCTCAAGTACGATGCAAATCAGAAGATTAACCTGGAGGGTTATGTTGATTCACATTGGGAAGGTAGTGCCATTGACAGGAAGAGTACTTCAGGATGTTGCTTCAGTATGGGATCAGGTGTGATCTCTTGGTTTAGCAGGAAGCAATCCTGTGTGGCACTGAGTACAGCTGAAGCAGAGTATGTCATAGCTTTTTCAGCTAGTTGTGAGGTAGTATGGCTGCGGAAGCTACTGTCTGATATATTTGATCTCTAGTTGGATGCTACTTGTATACATTGTGACAACCAAAGTTGTGTGAAGTTGTCAGAGAATCCAGTGTTTCATGACAAATTGAAGCATATCGAGATCAAGTATCACTATATCAGGAATATGGTGTAGAGAGGAGCAGTGAAGCTCCTGTATGTTGCAACGGAGGAACATATAGCTGATGTATTGACGAAGCCATTGGCTAGGCTGAAGTTCAAGTACTTCAGAGAGAGACTTGGTGTTCTCCAGATCGAGTCTTCCTCCCAGAGAAAGTGATGAGACCCATAGCCATTGTGACATGGTGAGAGGATTGGTTCCTTCCATGGTCAGATGTAAGGGCTGAGCCATTCTATCATGGTGAGAGGATTTAGTTCCTTCCATGTCAGATATGAGAGCTAGAGATCTACCGCCATTCTGATGAGCAGGTCAGATGTAAGGGCAGTGCCATTCTGTTCATGGCTAAAGGATTTAGTTCCTTCCATGTCAGATGTGAGTGCCGGCCATTCTGTCGAGTAGGACAGATGTAAGGGATACCGCCATTCTGACGAGCAGGTTAGATGTAAGGGCAGTGCCATTCTATTCATGGCTAAAGGATTTAGTTCCTTCCATGTCAGATGTGAGTGCCGGCCATTCTGTCAAGTAGGACAGATGTAAGGGCTACCACCATTCTGACGAGCAGGTCAGATGTAAGGGTAGTGCCATTCTGTTCATGGCTAAAGGATTTAGTTCCTTCCATGTCAGATGTGAGTACCAGCCATTCTGTCGAGTAGGACAGATGTAAGGGATACCACCATTCTGATGAGCAGGTCAGATGTAAGGGCAGTGCCATTCTGTTCATGGCTAAAGGATTTAGTTCCTTCCATGTCAGATGTGAGTGCCGGCCATTATGTCAAGTAGGACAGATGTAAGGGCTATCGCCATTCTGACAAGCAGGTCAGACATGAGTGTTGGCCATTCTGTCGAGTAGGACAGATGTAAGGGATACTGCCATTCTGACGAGGAGGTCAGATGTGAGTGCCGACCATTCTGTCGAGTAGGACAAATGTAAGGGCTACCACCATTTTGATGAGTAGGTCAAATGTAAGGGTAGTGCCATTTTGATGAGGAGGTCAGATGTGAGTGCCGGCCATTCTATCGAGTAGGATAGATGTAAGGGCTACTGCCATTTTGATGAGTAGGTCAAATGTAAGGGCAGAGCCATTCTGTTCATGGCTAAAGGATTAGATTCCTCCCATGTCAAATGTGAGTGCCGGCCATTCTGACGAGTAGGTCAGATATAAGGGCTACCAAAGACCTACCGTGGGCTAGGCCTACAACCAGCATGAAAAAGGGCTGGCTCTGTAGAAATTAATTAATCTTGTGTCCATCTATTGCTTCTAATTTAGTGTTCCATCTATGCTTAATTTCACCATGCATGTTTAACAATTTTAACATTGTAATTCCTCCTCCTTCATTCTTCTTTCAATGTATGGTTCTATTCATCCTGAAGATCTTGTGGAATTGATAATTTTACAATCTCAACTTGAAAAAATTCTCTTAAATGTGAATAACCGTAACAAATCTAGTGGAAATTGCTCAAATAAAAACTCTAGCACTCAACCTAAGCATGTGTGAAGACACATAACTATCATAATTAGTTACATGGTCAAAGTGCTTTAAAGAGAAATTTTCTATCGTAACTTAATAAACGCCCAATTATTGAGGGGATTTTGGGTTTCCGAATGTGAACATGTTTCCCATTTCTGATACCATATTGTTTTCTCAAATGTAGTACAAGCATCTGGGTCATTTTATCTAAAGGAAGAAAAGAGACAACATGCAGTATTGTTACTATACGAGAGTTTAAACTTCAACAAAAGAAACAAAGTGCCATTACTTGACATCATAAATAAATTTTGGCTCCTCTTTTAATGTCTTCCACTACATAAGGTATTAAAGTGGGGTGCACAATTAAGAGCCTTAAAGAAGGATGGTGCAAACAATAGGCATATTTATTCCATAGCATAATATGACTATTAATCATACTTACTCCATGGAATTTATTTTAACATTTAGCTCTTTCTATTAAGGTTTCATAAGACTCTTTGTTGAAAAATGTTGGTGTTGCTTACCTTCCTTGGATATTTAAAGGAAGGATTGTTTTTACCAACAAAATAAATCATCATTCTAATGTTATTTGCTATTTTTTTATCTATAGGATATGGAGGTGAATATTGGTCTTAGTAATGCATAAGTTTCAACATCCCTAGCCCATTGATATAGTTCTTTAATCAACACTTCAACTGCATGAAAAGATGGAGGGATGGAAACATGGAGCGATAAAAATATAAATACACTTTATCACAATACACACATGAATCAATGCACTAATGTATACACATACACTATAACTGATTTTCCCTCACAAAGTATGTCACATTCCTTCCACGATCCATCAAATTAGAAATTACAAATTAAATGGCGATCAAGGCCATTTCTGTTAGTTTAAAATAGCATAGATGAAGAAGGGGATATTAAATGTCATTGATGGAACTAAAATAGATATATTGGTGGCTAATAAAGACAATGGTTTCTCCCAACTATTCTTTGTGCTTGATATTGTGGAAGATATTCAGTCTGGTATCCTATGTCAAGAATTGATCATGTAAATATTTTCCTTTGCTTCAGTACTAGTGGTGGAGAATTTGATCAGGATTTGGGCTGCCCCTCTACTACAAAACGAACCTTCTTGGAAAGTGAAGGTTTTTGGTTTTGGAATCCTTTCCATATTTAATACAACTTAGTTGGGTGCACTTTTATATCACTCATCATTAATTCATTATTAAGCTATTAAATATATTTCCTATATGGATTTCTAGATTCTTTAAATGGCCATATATTTAGTGTATTCTATGAATTAATATCCTTCTAATATACCATGATTTGGTGATATCCACTATTCAAGTCAATATTGGTAAAGTATGTCGCTCCACTCAAGTAGTCGATCAATTCATCCATTCATGGTTATGGAAACCTGTACTTTATGGTGATCATATTGATGCCCCCTGAATCAATGTACATCCTCCATTCTCCCCCTTGATTGGGTGCTAGAAAAGATGGTATTTCACATGGGATTATAATCTCTTTGATCCTTAATTTGTCCAATAACTCCTGGACATGTCAGTTAAATTCATAATTCTCTACTAGTGTCATCCTGTGTGGTGCCTTGATTGCGCACCTAACCCTAGAATCAATTTGATTTGATGTGAAATACTCCTTGTCAATGGAAAACCTGTCGACATGTCAATGACCATTAATCCCTTAAATTCCAGAAATAATTCTCCAACTTCATTCAGGATATCCTCTATTGACATGTCAACACTTAGACCTTTGGGAATGCCTGCAAAGCAATATTATTGCTCATTTTCCTCCTTTAGCAATTATTTAGCTATGTACATCGATAGTATCATTTTCCAATAACCAATTTCCTTTCACTAGACTCTCTTTCCCTCAACCAATGGAATCAGTCAAACGATTCTTCCATCATTCTCAATTGTCATAGTATTCTTGCGACCGTCATAATCCATGTTCTATTCATCATTTCCATGGTCATCCTAGCAATCGATGGCATACATCCATTAGAATCACATCACATAGTAAACTGTCATATAGATTGTTGATGTTAAATTTGATCAAACACTTTCATGTTGGAATGAAATGGTGACATGACCTTTCTTGGAACCATGACACTCTATAAGCATTTGGGTGTCATTGACACTTCAGACCAATTTTTTTATCGCCTTTGTCAATAAAAAATTATATGTGTTTCCTCCATTGATGATTGTCATACAACATCTATCATGAATCTCTACTTTTGTTCAAAAATGGACTTCATCTACATCATCTCCCTCTCCTCTTGCCGCACTTATGCAACAATTCTTGTTGGTTCATCTAGTTTTGAACTCCTTCTGATGAGACCTCTGCTGAATTCCCATTCATGGTTGGACCAGTCTCATCAACATCTCCTCGGCTTCTGGTCTCTTAGTTGATTGTGATATGAAATTTTTGCAGGAATTGATACACCTTGTGTCCTAGTTCTTGACACTTGTATTATATGCCTTTGGGTTTTCATCACGTCTCCCTTTGAAGGTTCCTCTCTAACCGCATGTGCCTTGAATCCTGGAGCTCTCTCCACATATGTATTCAAGTGTATTTTCTTTTGTCTAGCCTTTTTTTCATCTCTCTTCATGACCTTCTTCCTTCAACGATCCAATGGTCTAGCCTATGGAAGCAAAAAACTTCTAAATCCTAGCTGTCATATTTTCTCTACTCATCAATGTTAGAATAATCAACTCATAATTATCCATATTTGACATTAATTAAATAATTTTTTTCTTATTCCTAGAATCCTAGATTCCCTCTCTATGCTAGTTGACTTCTACATGTTCCTAGAAGTCAATACTTGCTAAAATGGGTCATGGATCACTTTGGAATCATCTTGGAAACATATTTAGAATGTCTAATTTATTCTTGGTTCCTTAAAGTGCATATCTACCTTTTCTAAAATCTGCCTTGCTTTACATTTGTTTTAAGGCATAAAGGGAAAGCTAGTCTAGGGGAACTTGCCTTGGTTTTTTACCACATCCTCCTCCTTCCTTTTATCCATAAAAAAACATGAATTAGTTTTCTTTCCACCACATATTATCTTTCCCACTTGCTTTAGCTAGTTCGTGAGGATCTTCATGGATTTGGAAATTTCTTTTTGCACCTATGGGGGATTTGACTTGTTTTAGTAAGCCTGCTTTTTAACTAATTTGAATAGCAACCTAGTGCTTTCAAATATCTCATGTAATTATATTTTTGAGCATCCTATTACTCCATATGGTTGGCTAATGTACACTTATTCGATACAGGATTACATTATGCTCCAATTTCAGTCTCCTTTTGTGTGAATTTTGCATGTTTGATTAGCAATTTTGTGAGTGTAATTGATCTATCTGTTGGATTCAATTTCCATAATAAAAGTATTTGTGGATAATTTCTCCTCTGCCTTTATATCTAACTGATAGGATTATGTGACTGTCCAAATTTTAATAGGCTCAATTCATCCTAAGTGGCATAGATCATGTTATTCACATACCTCACAAGTTTCTCCTCCCCTTCGTTGGTCTACCCTGGCCTGAAAAAAAGTAAATATAATTGATACATGAATTCTTTAACAATTAACTCCTATTAAGGGATTTTCAACTTCCTTAACAGATAAATCATGGGTACCATTCTGTCGCAAGTATTCACCTCTTCCTTTCCCTTATTTACTATGTCATATTCCTATACATTGTCTCGTAAAAATGAGGCATGGAATTCTACCTCCATGAAAGAAACATTCACCCTTTTGGGGTCTTCTGTCTAATCCATATCAAAATATGTTTCCATTTCTCTAACCATGTCTATTAACTCTTCAGGGTTCAAAATCCCTGAGTAGGTAGATACCTCTATATTACACATGCCCTTTAATTCAAACAATGCTTTCAACAATTTGTCTCCTAATTCCTCTTCCTCTTTAGCCTCAGAGGAATTTATTTGATCATTGAATTCTTCCTCAATGTGGTCTAGGAATTATATCCCCAATCCTCTCATATTGGCTTCCTTCACTATTATTATCTCTCTCTTCATAGTCCTTATGTTATAAATGCACTCTTCAAACATTTCATGGTCAATAGTGACATTTCTTCCATTGCGTAGTCTTCTTCCATGAACACTGATGCCTCTCTGATCCATCACTCATGCTCCAGAGACTAAATCACCACTCCCGAATTGCAACAAGGTTCACCACATCTTCTGCAAATCCTCCCAACAATAGCTAGACTTTCTCAAAATATCTAATCACAACCGAATTTCTTATACAGGATACAATCTCCCTCTGATAGAAACTGATGCACATGCTACCTAAGTAAGTTGTTAATAAGTGCACACAATGTAATGGACACACAAAACACAACTCAAGTATTTGCTAAGGATTATGGATTTCAATTAAATTAAAATAATCTATTTACAAGAATAAATGCCAATACAAAGGAAGACTCTAATAAGTCAGTATCACCACCGAACATTACCTTGCAACACTTAGCCAATTAGAAGGAAAAATTAGGAAACCTCTCTCTCCTCTCCAACACTGGTATTGGTATATGCATATAGGCTCAAGACCATGCTCAAATCTTAATCTAGAAGCTTTACTTGCTTCTAGGCACCGCCATTTGCATTAAATCCTTTACATTCCTCCTCTTAGTAGGATTCTCTCTCTAACCTTCTACATAAACCTCCATAATTGCTCTGCAACTATTTCAACTACCCCAACGACTCTACTTGTCAAGATGCTGAATTCTACTAGTTGTCTCATCGTTATCATCAACTTAACTCATCAGCCAGTATGCACTTCATCCCTTTTTGTTCTGTCACTCTTCTTGCGACTCAATCATTCTTCTGTCTCATCATCTATCATCAACAAAATTTATTCATAATTCGCATGACTCTTCCTTCTGTCACTAGTACAAAATGAGAAATTGATGACTAAAAAAAGGACTAAAATCTGGCTATAAATGACTATTTTTGAGTCGGGGACTAATAGTAGTTAATTTCCACTATCTTATAGCTTGACTAACTTAGTCATATTTCACTTAGTAATTAATATCTTGACTTATTAGTCATTGATTTAGTCATTGATAGTCAATGATTTAGTCATGGATTTAGTCACTGATTTAGTCACTAATCACAACAATTAATGACCAAATATATGACTAAATAAAATACTATATGATAGCATATTAATCACTAAGCTAAATAAAACTAAAAGTTAATCATTCTATAAGATATGGGAAATTAGGTACTAATAGTTGTATATATGCGAATTTAGTCATTTTTGTAGTCACAAATTTATGATAAGGAATGGAGGAATCGAACCACCAACCTCTTGCCTATAATTAGGCCATTTCTCTACCATTGAGTTAGGACCCTTTAAGAAGTTGTTATTGCTTGATAATTTGAAACAAATTTTGCATCATTCAAGCATACAAAATAATAATTATCAAGTTACTATATATCCATAAAGACTTACCCTATACTAGTCCTTCAAGTCCTTCTTGCACTTAATAAATGCATTTGAAATACTTGAAGGACTATTACAAGGTAAGCCATTATGTATATATAGTAACCTTATAATCATTATTGTGTATGCTTGAATTATGCAAAATGAAAAAATACAAGAAATTTATAGGAATGACAAGCATGTGTCCAATGTTAAAATATCTACTGAGTCATCTAGAGTCATGCCAAGATATCTGAATTTAACTGAAAATTCATAAGTAACTTGAAGAGAGTGGTGTATGATGTCAAAGAAAGGAGAATTCCGGTTTATATAGAAGCAAAGGATGAGAAAATGGAGCAAATCATCACCCAAAATGTATATAGAAGAGTAAAAATAAATATACAACTAATTACATTTCACTTCAAGAAGAATGGGCATTAACTCTAAGAACTCTTAGCCACTCAATAAATGGAAATGATATGAGATGAAATATTAGCAACAATGCGTTCGATTTTTCTTGCTGATAAGAAGTATGAATACTTATGTGATCATTTTATTCAGAGGTGACTTAAACAACCACTAACTTGCAATCAAGGAAAGAAACCATGTTCAGATTGATATATAAATAAAATAAAATAAAAGTTAAAGATATACTATGCCAATCTGACTATCATTTATACCTCGAAAGAGAACTAGAAAATCTCCTATAATTGTTCAACTTTGTACAAAATTCCCACTTGGAATGCCACTATTTAAACAAAACAAAAAGAATATGAAAATAGGAGAGTAGTAATTTACTCTACCTTTTTATTGGATGCAAAGTCCCATAGTTGTACAACATAATTAGTCAAGCACATGCAATAAAATTACAAATGGATAAAAAGTAGAAAAAATGTGGTTTAGACCCTCCTTTATATAATCAGATGTATATTATGATCAGACTTTGGCTCATCATGCTACACATACACTGAAGGATGGACAAGAAGTTTACACATAAGTATCTACTGCATTAAAAAAAATGCACCTAATCTAGCTCTCTCGTGTAGCTCCCTCAAGATAGATATCACCTTTCCCTTTTGCCACTCCTATTATGAAGAAAAAAAGTTGCATCTCTATCATATCTTATTTTTTATGAAATTTGTTGCAGCAACACAAAAAGAAGAAACTCCATGTCTATGGTCAAAGCACTACTCATTTACAAAGCATAGAAACAAGCTCAATTAAAAATGCTTTCCCAATCTATAATATTTTTCTCTTCACAAAAATGGAACTTCTCATTCATAATCATAACAATAGAGTATAAAGAACCAAAACTTAGCACAATAGATGGTCAATCATACTACATTTTTATGCAATACTCATGGTAGGTACAGAGAAATTCTCTCGAGTGTGTAACTTATGCTAGAAAATAAATCTCTTTTACAAAATAATGTATATAATTAATTATGTTCGAAATATAAATAATATAACATTCTCAGTCCAATATTTGAGAGAGAATTCTCAAATATTAGCCTGGTGGAAATCGGTTTTACATGAAAGTGAAACAACCAATTTCTCATGCTAACCAATGACCTTGAAAAGCATGAAACTTTCTTTAATAAAAACTAGTATTAGAACATGGAGGAAATAAGGTTCTTAAAACAATTCAACATGAAATGTTTGAAAAATAAAAGACTTGTGTCTTAGCTTCATGCAAATCATTCATACATAGAAGAGAAACAAGAATTAGTTCATAGTAAAGGAAAATAGAGGTTTGCTTTTGAGAATTATCTGAACTTAAGGCCTTCACCATTTTAATATATACAATATTCATTCATAATTGTTTCTAATTCAAATGCGTTTATAGTGGATCTTCAATTCAAACTTAGTCATCACACTATATATCACCTAGTCAAAAATATTTGTTACGGGCACAACCTTTGCCATTTTGATTGTTTTGAAATTGATGATATTGATTTTTCAGCACTAAGAAGTGTTTGCATGAAATTAATATGTTGACATACATTTTCAACTCACAAGAGTTCACCCAATATTTGTTCACATTTTTCTTCGAGAATCTTCACTGCTCCAGTAAAAATCACCTCAGGTGGCAATGCCCCCGTTGATTCAATTGTAACTAGAAAACAAAATGCACAATGCAAAAAATTTAAATATTTGTGGAGTATAAAGCTTTAAAAGTAGAGATGCAGTCAAGAAGCCAAATAGTAATAATATTTACAAAATCCCAGGTAATGGTACTTACATATAAAGTGCTTCTTCACATGATGTAACTTTACTTGCCTATTCTAGCCATCCCCATGAATACATTCACGGCATAATCTATAGTCTCTTGGACGAACAACCTTTTCCTTCTTTTTCCCTCTTTAGCATATAAGAAAATTTTAAGTTGTTAATGCAAATTAGGAGCCACAAAACAATTCATACCACCAAACAACAAAATAATATGTATTTTTAGAACTACAAAAAATTAGATAAGTGTATTTCATTTACTAAAAGTCCCACTCCACCAAAATATTCAATCTCAAAGAATTTACAGGACACTTCTAAACAAGCCCCCCTTTGAGTCTCTCTTTGATTCTTGACACAAGTTTTTGCTACAAGAAATTGAGACTTATGATCCTTCTTATTTTTATTTCCTCTGTTTTCTTTTAGATCTTTCCTGCTTGCTAGAAATGACATTCTATTTTATTAATATATTGATGAAGCCCTTTGTTGAAAAGACAATTACGATATAATCATGTTTTAGTGTATATTCATTTGTCTTTATATAATTAGCAAAGGTAACAAGTAGGATTTGTAGTGGTTCATTGTTGTTTAAAATTTACATCAACCATCTCAAAAAATTTCATTTAACCCTTGCTCAACAAAAAAAATTGTGAACCTGTACCATTTCCCACTAAAAATTCACAGGCATTAGCCCACTGATCTTCAACATAATGACATCACATCAAAGAAAGTTTTAGCTGAACACAATTTCAAGATGATTTTTTTTAACGAAGGTTGTGTTTACAAAAAACAATGAAATATTACCTCAAAATGCTAAGTAAACATAAAAAGAGGACATGGAACATACCATCCCCAATTACCCCATGGATCAACCCAAAGAAAATGAAAGAGATTATAAACATCCTCCAGTTTGTTCTACGCCAAAAATAAATTATAAGTTGTAATCACACTGCATAAATTCCTATTGTCATTTAGATAGCACAAATATGTCACAATCCCAGATGGGAGTTCCAGCCAGGCACCAACGACAATCATTAATGATAGAAAATACAACTTGAGACAGTTGGGTTTTAGATGACTTTATGTTGTGTGCTTCATCAATAAACACCCTAAACCTATGTATTTCATGAATCACACTTTCTTCATGGGATTTCTACAAAATCAGACAAAAGAAGGTTAATCTCAACACACATGAAAATGGGCAACAGTGGCTATAGAAAATGACAAGTCATAAATTGTATAATTGCCTCAAAACAATTTGGATTAAATCTATCACCAAACCTCAACATGGAATGATGATGACAACACCCCATATGTTGTTAATACAACATCATGCCCCCAAAAAAATTTCACATCCCTCAACCTGTTTTTCCCATAATCAACATAAATTGATATAGATCTAGATTGTGCATGAGCCTCAATTTCTTCCTGCACATAAAGAAGAAAATGCATGAAAACTTATTAATTCATCTGCAAAGGCAATCCTCTGTGATGAATTGTGCACCTAGACTCTAATCATTTAATCCATACATAGAATATAAGAATAGAAAGTTACAAGATGTCATAGTGGTAATAAATATAATAACTTCCATTGCCTTAATAATGTCGTGGGACACACTATCAGAGTTTCCCCTCCCTTATGTAAATCATTTGTGGATTTTATTAATTCAAGTTTTCTCTCATTTTCATTCAGATCTTGATTTGATTTGATAATAGACATCATACAAGGATCAAGAGAAATTTCATTCTTGTCACCCTTAACCTCATAGCCCACTTTATCGGGGTTTGCAAGTATAAGAGAAATTGTCATGACAGTCTTTCCAAGACCCATTGCATCTGCTAAAATATTCAAACCAATAAAAAGGCAATTCCAAAATGAGAATGAAAGCATCTCGATTAGGAAAAATCATAACAATCACACTTTCTTGACAATGTAGAGGAACAAGTAGCGGCATACTCCCCCTCTTGTTATCTGTAGGGCGCTAGGAAACTTGGTCATTTCCTTCCTCGAGAATGAATTTACATAGACAATACTTTCCCTCCTATCATTAGCCAAAATAAGTCTGCAATACAGATTCAAATAAAAAGTGCAGGGAACCTTAGTTTCATACTTAAGTAAAGCAAGAAAATTAAATCATACTTGACAACAATTTGACATGCATTCCAACATGGATAAAGAGTTTTTGTTTCCTTTTCCATTTTTTCCCCATTTTCCAATTTACTCATCCACCCATGTGCTTGCTTTTGATATGGATGCATATCACACAATAGAGTAGAAGGTGGATCCATTTCCTGGAATATTTAAAAAGCCTCAATTCATATATATTTAAGACAAATAAAATAAACAAGCATTTCAATAAGCATGTAAGTAGGAGCCCATAATAGATTAAGATTAGAACCTACATATGGAAACTCTTTAATAAGCTAACAAGTTTCTCTGATTTTGAATCAAAAATATCCTTTTATCCTTCATTCTCCTGCTCATTTGAACCTATAGTTGATTTGTGACATTTTGCGGCAGAAAACGTGGCATTGAAACCCTTGAGTTGTCCTAGTTACAGCACGGAAATTAGTAGGGATTTACAATGATCTCAAGCTGGATAGGTTAGAGATCCTAGTGAGTAGTACTTATTTATACAAGCATACAGTAAGTGCTTATGGTGTTTATGAAAACAAAATGACCCCAAGAATTTGTATTTAGAATCACAGCATGGACATTGATAGACATTGATATCTATTTAATACTAGACAAAACAGTTTTTGAGTTGTCGGCCATGGCATTTGTATAATTAGCAGGAAATGGCCATCTTGTGAGCGAAAATAGAAAAATGTGAACAAACTTTTGTACCTTAAAACCTAATGAACATTTGCGCATGTAAAGGTCCTCTAGAGTGAAATAAGCCTATAAAATAATTAAAACTAAAATGGTCACTTTAAAGCTTAGAAGCAACTTAAAAATACAAGAAACCAAAATAATCAAATACTTGTATTGTTCTAGGACCCTTCTCAAATTGGTATTGTTATTTAATAGACCCTTGTGTTAAAAAGTTAACATGTATGCATAAGCCCATAATAATCAACACAATAAAAAAAATCATGTAGACAAAACTATGCCCCTATACAAAATAAATGCTTCAATTTCAAAAACGGATTAAGCTTTCCTTTTGAAACAACTCCTTTCCAAGAAATCAAAGAAATGCTGGATGAGGGTTTATGGAACTATCCTTTTTCTTACTATGTGGCTAATGATATAATGGATATTCTTTCTTTCACTACTCAACCATATATAATACTATCAAGCATCTAGCTCCTTCACAAGAATTCAATAAGGACATATATTGCACACTCATGCCTGTTGGAAATAAAATTACATCGATTTCATAAAAGTAGTGAGGGGAGTAAAAGGATTTATGCTCTCACACTGTTGAAAGAACACAAATAATATTAAAATAATGAAGCTAATCCACAATTATATCATGAATATTGAGCTTATGATGAAAGAAAAAACTAGAAGAATGAAACAAACTTGATGGTGAATTCAATGAAAACAACCAAGAAACCATGAATAAAATATAAATACAATATTAATCAAGAAAAAAAAATAGAATGAAACACACTTGAAGGTCTAAACATTGCTGCCATTTTGGAAGCAGTGGAAACTCAATGTGAAGATCAATACAAATACTTGACAGTTTTAATTTCTATCCACCAACATCGATCTCATCAACATGTTTAGAATTGTTTAGTAGTTTGAAGTACAATTTTAATTTATATGCTACCCATGATAGAAGACCTAAACAAATGACTACAAGATTTCACTAATTTTAGTAATTACAAAATCGAACTCCAGAACCTCAGTTGTCCTTCACCAAAAGACTTGACCAAAAATTTGTGAATTTAATCAATTTCTTATTAAATCCTAGTAAATAAAATTTGAACGTTGTATGTATGAAGATATACAAAAAATATGAAGGGAATATTCCTCTTTTATTGGATATCTCAGTTTCCAAATTTTATTGGAGAGTATTGTATTTTCACTATGAACCAAAATCCATAGAAGACAACCATGCTATTAAGACAGGAATGTGTTGTTGCTACTTACAAAAACATGGCACAATTGATGAATAATTTTGAAACAATACAAATATTATAAATATGGATTCAAGGAAAAAATTATTCCAAATTAAACAAAAGAAAAATAATTTTATGCTTGAAACATACCTAAATGCAAAATCCTCCATTGATCATGAACACAAGCAAAAGTATTGATGCCACTAATCCAGCCCGCTTAACTCCAGAAATAGTGGCAACATCATAAAGTTGAAGAGGAGTCAGTACATCATATTTATCATATTCAGCAACGATACCTATATCAATAACAAATTTAGAACCACTACAAGAATGAATTGCACCTTAAAAGACAAAAGACAAACAATTGACTTTATGCTTGAAAGGGATTCTCAAGAATAATGGAGAAGGATAATATTAATGCAAATTTTGACATTTTAGAACTTTGACATTGTAATAACATCACATAAAAGTCATAGTTATAATTTTAAAGTCTACAAATTTTTGAAAAGTCTATTACTACTAATAAATCCATACCTATGTTAAAACATTTAACATCTAATACATGCTTTACTCCCATAAGAGATTGAACAAGGATTGATTACAAAGAAACAGATAGGTTCAAGTAGGGTGTATTGAAGAGAACACATATGACTATTATAGACCCATAACTATCATGTGATTATTTATACATGCCAAGCTCCATATTACTCATATGTTATAACACATCTCTAGTTCTCTTTATCATAAGCTATGAAGCCAATTTCTCTCATAGATCGTACTTACCTTAATTATGTGTATTAGTTCAATTTAGGTGTCTTCATAGGTATCATGTTTACATAATGAAAAAAATACTAGTTGTAGTTGCACTATATAGAGTTAGCTCATAGAGGTGAAATCAAACCTGATCTAGGTAATACTACTATAAGGATAAATTGCAATGTATCCTTTCTACTTACAGTAATCATTCTACTCTAGATGCATATACCGAATAGATTTGATATACTCCAACATGCCCCTTCAAGTCTAGAGTAAGAGTTGAAGTATGAGTGCATCTACTTGTTGAGATTGATAGCTAACAATGGGATTAACTTACTATTGATGTATAGTATCCTTATAGCGTATGCTATACTTATAAGCCAATTAGTATGATCTATGCATAATCACTTGGTACATAGCGATTACAGGTAATCACTCTTATGTAAGCACTAATGTGTTAAATAATCACCTTTTTCATTGTATTACTTCTATAAACAGGTAGCAACATAGATATCAGTGCACTTATATGAACTATCACCATGTTATGACACTATCTTACCTTGTTACAAATTGAATACATCATGTAAGCTGCTTGATCTTACCTTGTTACAAATTGAATACATCATGTGTAAAACAATTACACACAGGGAATTTATCCTTCAAATTAGCTTATTATTAACTTAATCAAAGCTTACATTTTCTATGGATAAAATCTTATACAAAAAAAATGGCTCCCTTTAAATATATGCAATAAGCTGCAGACTATCCAAATGCAGGAAGAAGTGAGAAATAGTGCACAAACTATGCATGGAACATAATCTTATTTGGGTGTGCGACCTCATATGTTCGTCTCAATGCCCAAGTCACATAGATGATGCTTCATTAATATTGCACAAATACCCCCCAAAAGGTGTTGTTGTTGTCCATATCATCCCATCATTAGCGGTATACTACTGGTATAAGGTCCAAACTCCACTCAATGCAGCTAGGATTTCTTCTCTTAGCTTTTACATACCTCATATTTTTCCATTGTTTTCTCTAGGAGGACATCATGGATAGTCCTAAATTGTGCCCATAACTTCCTCACGTCCAAAAAAATGGACCAAACTAAATCTATCAAAGATGAAAAACAGTCAAATGTCTAATTGGTTGTCAATCCCTTACTCTCTGAGTAGTTTTTTGTATGTGAATAGAAACAATGGTTTTCTCTTCCGCAACACACATACATAGAGGATCAAAAATTGGTTTACAGTTAGGTCGATGTTGTTGGGTTAGAGCAGAGTACCAGATCAAAGAAAAAAACCCATCCCTTATGATGGAAGGCTTTGTTAAACACTATTAGGATATTTCAATATAGGGTTCTTCCCATTCATCTGTTGTGGATTAGAGAATATAGGCCAAAATCCTAATTCACTCACTTAAAAAATTAAAATAAACTCCTATCAATTAGTAAGATTTCTTCTTTGGAATGAAGATTTACAACCCCTCTTATTCAATGAGACATTCAAGAAAGCATATATTCAAAGAATTGATAAGGGAAAATCCAATGGAACTTCAAATTCCTGATCAGTGAGACGTAGTTTTCAGGCCTCAATTCATCAAATTGAATAGCTTTGACTGAATATCAATGGAACTGAACATCTCTGTTATCTTTTTCAACTCCCCAGACTCTTGATATGGGAGTGCAAGCATGACAAAGAATGCAATCAACATTATCATCAAAGTCGGCATTGTAGTTATCTTAAGACAGGAAGTTGTACGCGAGAGCCTTACGAACAATATCTTGCAGTATTTGTTAGTGGCCTTGACAGAAGCTTGAATACAGGCTTGCAATATTTGTCAGCGGCCTTGATAGAATCGTGAGTATGAGCATCCCCATATTCACCTTCTAAGGCATGTTGATTATGTGACACATGACAATTGTTAATATTAGAAATTATAAAAATTAGTAGCACACAAAAATGTTCCAAGTACCTTTAAGAACCATATTTCTACTAGCCATCACACTGTAACCATCAACTTTTACATCTTACCTTGAAATGGATAACTATGACATCAAAACATGCTTGGATAAATAAAATCTACCTTTGATCTTAGAGACTTCAAGGTTTGGTTTAAATCCAACAAGGGTCTAATTCCTTCCACATAGTTCTTCTAGTCGACACTCAACCTCCCTAATAAAACCGTGCTTGCCTTTATGTGTTCAACATGTAGTTTTTCCTACAGATAAATCAATAAAATAATTATTATTTGAAATTGCACCCGACACCAGAAGTATCAAATATGTAGAGATCAACATACCCATTGTTTATAGCAATCTGTATTCTGAGTTAGACACCAAATAAAATTCCAACAAATTCATTTGTTAAAGCTTGGTTTTCTTCAAAATATTTTGAAAAACCACATAAGTTAATTTAAATTTGAAGTATCTCTTACCAGGAACCAACAATTTATTTCAGAACATAACAATGCACCTAACAATGTCCAATTTTTTTGAAAACCAATAACAATTCATACTATCTTCAAACTTTAAAAATAAATCCTTACAATGTCCATTTTTTTTGACAACCAATAACAATTCATACTATATTCAAACTTCAAAAATAAATGCCTATTAAGGATCCAAATCAGACTCCCTGCACAAAGCATGCTCTAAGTCCATAGAATAAGTACCCTTCTATACGCAGTATATATCTAGTATACTACATACGTCAAGAACGTGTCAAGTTCATGAGACCTGTTAGAGGACATGTGTTAGACTTACCCTCGCTTATTGCACTAACCATTAAAGGTAGAAGTGTTGTGCTACTGGTCTTTTTTTTTTACTTCTATTAGAACTCGTTAGAGCTAACTCTTTTAAGAATGCATATTTTTCGACAAACCTATCATTCCCCTGTATAAATACATAGAATCACAAAAATTAGAATATAATTTGAGACAAGACACCCAACAACTATATATGGAAAAATTCCAAACAAAAGTTGCAAACAAGGATTCTATGCCACACTCAAATGTGATAAGTTTTGCAGTGCTATCAAAGTCCAAAAAACCAAGAGTTTGGAATTAATCCCGATGTGAGCAATACATGACGCTTACCTTTGTCCTAGGAAAATCAAGTGGATAAGTAGCCTCCATAAAGAGATTAAGTGCATATGGTGGAACTACTCTCTCTCCCTTTTTGATAGCACCATTTAGTAGAATTGGTCGAACCTTGGTATTTTGTAAGACGTAGCTGAACAATCAGAAAATAAAATTACAATAAAATTACAGAATTTTTATCTACCAAGAACATTCCATCGATATAGCTACCATAAATTGAAGTATCATTGAAGGACCAAGCCTCATTTGCAATACCCTAACATAAATTTGCATATACATCACAGGAACTGACCCTAAAAATACCTCCTATGATAAGACATGAACTCGAATGATGACAAAGGATTACAATTGTGACAATCGATGTTTGACACTGCAAATAAAAATTGAATGAGTCAAATAAGATAATATTTTCAAGCTCAAAGAAGTATCCTACCTTTCTATCAACTGCAAATTTAGTTCTCGAGATAGTGGTGTGCTTGTCTTACCAACTGCTGTTACAGCTGATTTTACCACACATTGTGGATCACACCTTTATGGCCTTCCCTATCCCTCTATAGACTCTTTAGACCCCATGGAACATTTTTTTGTGGAAATTGAACCCACTTGTTAGAACAATTACACTCACAACAATTGCCAATTACACATGCAAATTACTCACAAAGGAGACTGAATAATGGAGCAGAACACTAATCTGTATTGAATAAGTGTACAATAGCCAACCGTGTGAAGTCATAGGCTGCCGTAATAAATAATTACATGAGGGATCCGAATGCATGAATATGCCATTCGAATCTAGTCAAAAGCAGGCTTACTAAAACTAAGTAAATCCCCCATAGGTGCATAAAGCAGTTTCCAAAACTATCTAAGAGCTCACGAATTGGCAAAATAATTTAGGAAAGCTAAAAGGTAATGGAAGGAAAACTCATACATGATTTTCATAGGAGAAAAGAGTGGAGGATTTGGAGGACAAAAACAAGTTAACTTCACCTAGTCAAACTTTCCCAATTGCCTTAAAACACTGAAAAAGCAGGCAATAAAGCAGCAAAAGCAGACATGCGCTAGGGAGGCCAGAAATAAAGCAGATTTGATTTTAGGAGGTTTCTCAAGTGCTCCATGACTCAAAATTAGCAAGTTTGACCACTATGGATGTGTAGATGACAACTTGCATAAGGTGGAATATGGAAACTAGGCAAATAAGACAAAAATTGGATTAATTAATGTCTAAGGTAGCTAACTATGGGTTGATTATTCTAACACCCCCCCTTAAGCCTGAATTATGATTAATATATCAGAAAATTATAGGGCATAGAAACAAGGCTTAGTCACCCTTTACATACTGCATGTCCATTTAACCAAGGAAAGAGGCAAAAACCCAGTGGGAAAAATCCTCCCTTAAACATGGACTGTAAAACAAAATTTGGAAATCTTGTCATCACTCATGCTTCACAGCATGATCAGCAATCCCCACCAGTGAATTGAGATTGCTGAATGTCTTCTCACAAAAACTTTGGTGAAGATGTCAGCTACTTGTTTTGAAGATGAACAGAAGAGTAGGTGAATGGTGCCATCATGCACAAGCTGTCTGATGTAGTGCATATGGATCTCAATGTGTTTGGTTCTCTGCTTCTGAAATGGATCATTGTAGATTCGAATGGTACTCTGATTATCATAGTAGATAGTAGTTGAGTATTCTGATTCGAAGCCACACTCTCCAAGTAACCCCTACAACCATAAACATTGAGTTGCTGCATTTACAACTCCTCTGTACTCTGCTTCTGTAGATGAGAGTGCAATGGCACTCTGTTTCTTGCTTGACCAGCTGATTGGCCCTTCTGCAAGAATGAACACATATCCTAATGTTTACTTTTGATTTGTGTTGTCACCTTCCCAATCACTGTTAGTAAACCCAATCAAATCAAGATCAGATTTAGCTTTATAGAAGATCCCATGTGTCCTTGTTCCCTAAACAAAGTTAAGGATCCTTTTGGCTGCTTTCCAATGGATATCATGAGGCTTATCCATGTATCTAGAAGCCACACTTACTGCATAAGAAATATCAGGTCTAGTATGTGTAATATACAACAAACATCCAATCAATTTCCTATACAGTGTATTGTTTACCATCAGTGAAGAATCGACTTCTTCAAGCTTCACTCCTGAAAGGAAAGGAGTCTTGCTTGGCTTGCAATCCTTCATTCTGAATTTGTTCAGAAAATCCAAGGCATACTTGGACTAATGCACTTTGATTCCATCTTTTTTTTGAGCAATCCCAAGCCCCAAGAATTGGCTCAATAGCCCCAAATCTATCATGGAGAAGGCATGGTTCATTGCATCCTTCAAGGAAGCAATTTCATCCTTTGAGCTTCCTGTAATGAGAAGGTCATAAAAATATAAAAGAATGATCATTAATGAACCATTAATCAGCTTCAAATAGACATTTGGATCTGATTTGCATCGAACAAAATTCAGTGATAGCAAAAATCTATCAATATTGGCATGCAAAGCCCATGACTTCTTTAGCCTGCACACAAGAGATGGGTTACTAGCAAATCCTTGAGGCTGCTGCATGTATATCTCTTCAGTGAGATCTCCATTCAGGAAAGCACACTTCACATCCATGTTATGTACTTCCCATTGCTTTGAAGCTGCAATGGCTAAGGCTAGCCTAATGGAGTCCATCTTTGCCACTTGTGCAAAGGTCTCATTGTAGTCTATGCCATGAACCTGTGAGTAGCCCTTGGCTACCAATATGGCCTTGTACTTCAGAGGTGAACCATTAGCAGCAAATTTGGTTTTGTACACCCATTTACACTGAACTAGCTTCCTCCCTAGGGGAAGATCAACCAGCTCCCAAGTGTTTCTCTTCTGGAGTGAGCTGAACTCTTCCTTCATGGATTCTTGCCATATTGGATCTTTTTCTGCATCTTCATATGTCTTTGGATCTGATTCAATCATCAGATAGCATTTCTCAGCAAACATAGGATCTTTCATGCACAGAGCACTCTCAAATTGAGATATAGCCCTCCTAGGGTCATTAGGATTTCCAGCTAGTTCTCCAGCTTCATGAATGGTATTGGATGCCCATTTTGGCCTTGTAGGGCTGTTAGGATCTGAAATAAAATCATCATTATCAGACATATCAGAATCATCATGTTCAACTATCTCTTCACTTACATTCAGAGGTTCTGGTGGTGAAGAGGATTCTCCAACTTCCACTGCTGCTAGGGACTCTTCTTGAAACTGAACACACCTTTCAATGAAGGATTTGTTTGTGCTCAAATTGATTAGCTTGTACCCTTTTGAATCTTCAGAGTACCCAAAAAATAGACACTCTTGGCTTTGGGGCTGCAAAGCCTTTCTCTTTTCTGTTGGAATTCTAGCCCAAACCCTTGAGCCAAAAATCCTGAAATGGGTCACATCTAGCTTGTGCCCACTCCATGCTTCGAAAGGAGTCATACCATCAAGTTGTTTATGAGGCACCCTATTATAGATATAGGCTGCACAGTTTATAGCTTTGGTCCAGTACTTTGGTGGCAAATTCTTAGCCTCCATCATGCAGGTTGCCATCTCTTTTAGTGATCTGTTCTTCCTCTCAGCAACACCATTCTGCTGTGGTTTGTAAGGGATAGAATGATGCATCTGAATACCTACATCTACACAATATTGAATAAACTAAGACTTGACATACTCACCACCATTGTCAGATCTGAGGACCTTAAGTTTCCTCCCAGACTGATTTTCAACCAAAGCCTTAAAGACTTTGAAGAGGCCAAAAACTTCTGACTTGTGTTTCAAGAAGTAAACCCAGCAATACCTAGAAAAGTCATCTATGAAAGTCAATGCATATTTGGCCTGAATCATTGACATATGAGGAAATGGGCTAGAAACATCACTGTGGATCAACTCAAGAGGTGCAGAGGTTCTCTCATGACTAGCTCTCTCAAATTTATGCTCTGGGTGTTTTCCTAGGATGCAACCTTGACAGACTCCTTTGGAAAATTTAATCTTTGGTAACCCTATGACCATTTCTTTTTCACTAAGATTAGAAAGATAATTGTAATTTAGGTGGCCAAATCTTTCATGCCAAAACTTGCTTGCCTCATTAGCATGAATCAGAAGAGCAGAGGGGTTTGAGTAGGGTAGGAAGTGTGAGAACATGTATACCTTCGAAGTATGATTTGCAACTCCTATTGCAATGACTTTACCACTTGAGATCTCTATGATCTCAACTTCATCAGGGGAGAATATGACCTTTTTTGGAGACCCTGTTTGGGTCATCTGATACACTGATAAGAGGTTAGAGGAAAAACCTGGAACATACAACACATTGATGAACTTACCATGATCAAGATCAATCCTCCCTTTTCCCATACTTTTAGTGAGAGAGGCATCTCCCAGTACTATTGGTGGACCTTTCGACATGTCAAGTGAGGTGAATGCCTCCTTGGTTGAAACCATATGTCTTGAAGCTCCAGAATCAATGATGAAACTAGGTGAGCTTGATGTGCCAGTAACCAATGCATGAACTCTTTCTCTATCTTCTGAACTCGATCCTCCTTCCCTCTTCTTTGAGCTGTCTGGAAGGGAGATTCCATTATTCTCTAGGAGTTGGATCAGCATGTCTATTTGCTTCTTCATGCAGGAGCTCTCAGAATAATTGTCCTTACTGCAATATGCACACTTGCTCATTTCTCCTTTGTTGTTCTTCTTCTAGTAGTTCTTCTTGGAACCTTGAGGCTCCTCTGGAGACTTGTTCTTGTCTCTATTTTGCTCAGGTGGATTTTTAGCTTTATTTTTTCTTTTTGAATCCACCCTCGAATCTCCAGCAACCAGAGCTTGGTCTTTGGATGGTTTGATGGTGCCCATCATCACCAATTTATCTTGTTCTTGTGTGAGAGATTCCATGAAATATGCAAGGATAGGCATATTCCAGGCTCGAGCTGTCAACTTTGTGGCATAGAAGGTCGAAACAAACACTGAATAATCAGGTCCAAGATTCAAGAGTATGGCCAAGACCAGCTGATCATCCTTCTTTTCGATCCCACATTGTTTTAACTGCAAAACAAGTGCTTTGAACTTGGAAAAATAGAGTTGTAGGGATTCAAAGCTATTGGGACTCTGGGAGATCAATTCATTTTCAATTTGATGTCCCCTCATCTCATTTGTATTTCCAAAAATATAAACAAGATTCTCCCATACTTCATTCAATGATGTCAATCCATCAAGATGGTAAAGGAGGTCTCTGGATATACTCAGACACAAGAGACCATAGGCCTCATCCCTCCTGTTGTGTCATTTTATCTTCTCTACAGCTGCATTGGGCTCTGCTTCTGTTACCATAGTCACTCTGTAGAGGTATTTCACTCTCAACAGTATCTCCATCTTTGCTTTCCATTCAAAGAAGTTAAATGGAGTCAATATGATCTTCTAAGATTGATCCATAGCTCAAAAATTGTCTCGTCAGTCAGCAGAATGGTCCCATTTAATGATGTAAAACCTGCAAACAAATTGGAAGGATAGAAATCAATCTACAAAGGCTCTGATACCATGTGGAAATTGAACCCAGGTGTTAGAACAATTACACTCACAACAATTGCTAATTACACATGCAAATTACTCACAAAGGAGACTAAATAATGGAGCAGAACACTAATCTATATTGAATAACTGTACAATAGCCAACCCTGTGAAGTCATAGGCTGCCACAATAAATAATTGCATGAGGGATTCGAATGCATGAAGATGCCATTTGAATCTAGTCAAAAGCAGGCTTATTAAAAATAAGCAAATCCCCCATAGGTGCATAAAGCAGTTTCCAAAACTTTCTAGGAGCTCACGAATTGGAAAAATAAATTAGGCAAGCTAAAAGGTAATGGAAGGACAACTCATACATGCTTTTCATAGGAGAAAAGAGTGGAGGATGTGGAGGAAAAAAACAAGTTAACTTCACCTAGTCAAACTTTCCCAATTGCCTTAAAACATTGAAAAAGTAGACATGCGCTAGGGAGGCCAGGAATAAAGTAGATTTGATTCCAGGAGGTTTCCCAGGTGCTCCATGACTCAAAATTAGCAAGTTTTCCCACTATGGATGTGTAGATGACAACTTGCATAAGGTGGAATATGGAAACTAGGAAAATAAGAAAAAAATTGGATTAATTAATGTCTAAGGTAGCTAACTATAGGTTTATTATTCTAACATTTTGTACCTTTGATGTTTCCAAGATCATCCCTAAAAACATGCATTATTTTCCACACACAACTTTTAATCCCTTTCTCGTGTATATAAGCAGATTTGACCCTTAAACCCGTGTACATTGGGATGTGTGCAAAAGGCCAAATGATTTTGGAGTTTTCCTTGATGTGGATCCGAGTCACTTGTCTCTTGGCCTTCCATATTCCTTGAGATCGCTCGGATTTGACCTTCCATTACCCCAATGAAGAGCTATATAAGGAACCCTTTGGATACATTGAAGGAGGAGGAATTGAAGAGCAAGAAAATTATAGTCCATTGTTGCCGGAGCTTATACTTGAGTTTGCATCCCTTTGTCCCTTGGAGCACTTTGTGTTATTCCTAAGATTTCCTTTGCTTGTGAGCTTGCTATCGAGAGATGGAGGATTGAAGTGGTGGAGGCCCAGGTGGAGGACTCAGTTTCTCTGATTCGTAGATGTGCCAACAGAGGTTGTCACTATTGTAATCTCTGATTTATATCAATAGAAATATATTTTCTTGTCCAATAATGTGTATTTAAATAAGTATTGAATCCATGGATTCTTTTAAATTATTATATGTTATTGATTATATATGCTAGAGTAGGTCTAACACAATTCTATATAGCATGCTTGTGTTATTTGCTGAGTGTTGAGATAGCAATTATCAATACAAACGAGAGTGGAAAAGCTCAATAGGGATCTACATCAACCATCCAGAATAAGGTATGTGCCAGGATCCTTTAGTGTTAGATATTTGTTTTCTCTTGCATATAGGAAAGGATTGATTTCTAAAGTCACCCTGTCTATTGTGGTACCCCAAGCCATAGAAATTTTTCTCCGTAACAGAATTGGTGACTCCACTGGGGAGTTCCTAGTCATTTTCCTTTGGGGGTTTTTATCGGCATTCAATGTTCTTGAATTACTCTGATTTCTTTGTTTCTGAGTCGAGTATGGGGGCATGTTTTCCTGGTAGTGTTTGATAAGAGTAAATTTTGTCTCAGCTTATTGGTTTACCTTCATTTTTATCTATTTTTCTTCATGTATGCTATTTTTTGCCTCATAGTCATGTGTACATGCGGGTTTCACTAAGATATGCGCATATATACGCAGGTTTTCTGCACACAGTCATGTATGCCCTGAGTTTTTACTTTTAGAGGAATATTAAGTGTTGTTGGGTGAGTTTTGATGATTTCTGAGTCTCCTTGGATGCTTCTAGAGTTTGTATACACCTCTGTTTCTGTCCAGAGACACTTTTTAGGTTGAATTTCTTAAGAATGTTCTTGTCATTGCATTTTCGATTTTTTGTTTTGGGATTAGTGCATTAGGTCTCTTTTAACTTGGTGCTTTGCATTAGTGTTGTTTGATAGTGCTTGTAGAGTCTGGGGGTGGTAGAGTCATTCTTTTGCTTTATTATCTCATTTTAATTCAAAAAATACAAAAATATTTGCTTCTTTGCATCATTATGCATCATTGCATTTTGCATTTTGCATGGTACTTGCACTAAGGTTTGCTTGGAAGAGTATTAATCGGTATTTCATATAGGAATGATTGCATTTGTCATTTGAAGGAAATTTTGCATTTCACATAGTAGCATGCCCTATTTTTCATTCGACACAATGCATTTGCATTGATTGTTAGGTGTGCATTTTACTTTCTATTACATGATAACACCATTGGTTGCACGATCATTTGCCCTTTTGAGTAATAAGCCAAATAAAATCAACACTTAATTAAAATGGATTACACTATTTTCTTTTATAGGGTACACCAACAAAATTAGGTTTTAGGGTCTTGGAATAGTTCATTATGAGCAAATTCTCCAAGACCACTAAACAAAACATGTATGTGTCTGTCCAGGCGAGAGTGTCAATTTCCTTGGTATAATTAGTGTTTCTCAGGATCCTCCACTTACAAGGGAGTTAAGCACGAGGCAATGTGAGCGGTTAATGAATGGGATGACCCTTGGTCATAACTGAGTAGCACCGAAGATATTTCCAGGATTGTATTCATATCTGGGGGCTCTTTCAAGAGTTTCAGCCTTTGCTACCCTATCCATACGGTCAATCCCGCCTGCGATTGTCTGCTTGAGCATTGATTATATTGAGGTGACCTTACTTGCCTTACCTAGGTTATCGAGGGGGTACTTTGGAGAGGTTATTCTACAGGTGTCCTGGCCAATTTGGTGTCAGACAGCATAGTCACTATATGCATTGAAGCTAAGGGCCACAATAATTGGTTATGAACCTTCGCTTGTTGTGTATAGGAGTATCAAGCCTCTCCTAGGGGAGACATACCTGCTTCATTCGGGAGCTCACATATCCTACCCTTGTTTGCTTGTGATTTGGCTTTAAATTATATAGCTATATGCTTTATACACACTAGTCTGCCTAGGGTTTGTGTAATTAGAAGAGTCTTTTTCATTTTTTGATGAATTGTGGATTCCACGGGGACTTCACTTAGTGCACATCTCACATATCACGTGCAATCATGGGATATTAAAGAATACCCTTAATTTCCAGAGATATTGACCCAAACTCTTTTTGTTTGAACCCCCTCCCAATACTTAAAACCTCCTCTCTAACCCTTTTTATACCTCAATCCTAATAAACCACCCCACCCACCCCCACCTTAAACCCCTCATCCCCCCTAATACCTGCAATATATTGGTTTAGTTTTTGATAATTTTAAAACCCAGAATATGAACTAACATGATAGGATATTTGGGAGGATAATTTTAAAACCCACAAAGAGATTTGGGAGCACTATTCACATTGCACCTTCCATCTCGGCAGTGGAAGCTACCTCACATGCGCGTCCCAGACCTAATGTTAGTAGTCATATTCAGATACCAGAACCGAGGTGAGTGAACATAGGGAAAACCACTTACATCCCTTCGCATGTCCCTTCATCCTATATTCCTACTCATTCGAATGCACTTTTGACAAGCCTTCCTCCCCCTCATTCACATGGTCCTTCGAGCCATAATGTTGCTACTAGTCATGTTTTTACTACGACTGCTTGCACATCAGTGTCTGAGAGTCAAGTACCTCCTATTTTATCAGGGGGTCACATTCATGTTTCTAGATCGTCTTATGGTCCATCGCATGGAGTTCCCCATGTTCCTACATATGGAGCTTCTCATGGGACATCTCATGGGGCATCTTATGGAGCTTCTCATGGACAATCTTATGGACCGAAGTATGGATATATTTTTCAACCTTATGGGTATGGGTATCAACAACTCACTTAATCCTCTAATTATGGCTTTATATCGCCTGATATTCAAGTTACGCCACATTATAATGCTTCCATTCCACCCTACATAGGTCAAACAGGAGGAGGATCTTATGGCCATGGCCATGGTGTTTATAGTAATCAGCCTTATGTGAACCAAAACTATCAGGGAGCGTGGCATAGACCTGCTCATCCTAGGCTCCCTTTCCTCACAACGTTAAATTTACTTGACTTGTCGAGACTAATGAATGATCTGATATCTCATGACCCGGCTTGACCAGCTGTCCCTAACAAACTTCCCTCGGACATTCCTAAATTTGAGGGAAAACCAGGAGAAGACCCTAGTGAACATGTCACTACCTTTCACCTTTGGTGCTCTTCCAATTCCTTACACGATGATTCGATCCATTTAAGGCTATTTCAATGCACCCTCACTGGGCCTACAATGAAATGGTACATAGAGTTACCGAGGGGGGCATTCGTTTAATGGGAATATTGTTATGATTGGTTAGACATCATTCAAAAATCTGAGTGTTACTGCATCATCAGGAACCTCTATCTAGATTATTGATCATTCTCAGCTGACAACTGGGAGTGTGGGTGTTGGCATGTATCCATCCCTGATGGGGACTTTTAGTTGTCCTGCACCCATCCTTATGATCGGATCTAGTTTCAATGGGGATTCATCTTCATTGAATTCAGTGTCTTTTCACAGTACCCATATGGAAGATCCCTGGATTCTTCCTACACTGAATCCTTCGAACGGACCTATTGAAACGGATGTTCCATTTCCTACAGCAATGATAGCATATCAAACGAATCTTGAATGTGTTGGAGAGCCTAGTCCTTCCTCATCATGGACAGAGGAGGAGGACCTGTATGTGCTTCCTGCATGGGTAGTTGAGTCTTCTCATGCACATGATTTCCTTAATAGTGTTTTTCCATCAGATGAAGCTATTGTTAAGGTCATGTTTGGGGTTGAGCCACCTCGGGAAGAGTTACATCATAGATCCTATTTTCTCCCTGAGCTTGAATGTTTGGAGCGTTAGGAATTTAGGGAGATTATTAGTGAGAGGATTGGTAGTCATGTGGTTCCATTGAGCTCTCTTGGTCCGATGGCTGATGGAAACATGGTGAATATATCACCTACGATTCCTATCAATATCTCTCACGATCCTGGCAAGATTGAGAATGTCTATATTGGGGTAGAATGTTCCCATGCTGAGATTCTAGAGTATATTGAGCTGTTCAAAGAGTTTCATGATATCTTTGCTTGGTCATACAAGGAAATGCCAGGTATCAACCCTCGTATTGTCGAACATGAAATTAAGACCTATCTGAATGCGAAGCCTGTTTGACAACGTTTGCGTGTAGTGAATCCTAGAAAAGCACCCGTGATTAAGGATGAGATAGAAAAGCTATTAAATACCAGTTTTATCTATCCCATTCCCTTGGCAGAGTGGGTTTCAAACCCCGTTCCAGTTGATAAGAAACAGGGAGCGATCCGTGTATGCACTAATTTCCATGACTTAAATCATGCCTATCCTAAGGATAATTTTCTCACACCATTTATTGATCAAATTATGGATGAGAATGTGAAAAGTGAGGTATTATCCTTTATGGATGGCTTTTTCGGATACAATTAGATTCAGATCAAACCCAGGGATCAACATAAAACTGCATTTATTTGTCCTTGGGGTACGTTTGCATGTCAGAAGATGCCTTTCGGTCTTAAAAATTCCAAAGCCACATTTCAACGAGCTATGACCTTGATCTTCCATGATCTCAAATCAATTATTGAAGTCTTTTTGGATGACCTTGCTGCTCATTCTCATCTGAGAATGCGTCATCCCTACCATTTGAGATTAGTGTTCGAATGATGCCATCACTAATTGGTTAGGTTAAATCCTCATAAGTGCATATTTTGCATGAAGTCTAGTCGCTTCTTAGGGTTCATTGTCTCCAAGGAGGGTATAAAAGTTGATCCCTTAAAGGTTGAGGCAATACTTCAATTGTCTCCCTCGAGAAATATTACATCTTCAATGTTTGCAAGGCATGGCAAATTTCTTGCAGAGATTCATGGTTAACTTTGCCAATTTGACTAAAGGATTTATGCATCTTTTGAAGAAGGACACTACCTTTTGTTGTGATGAGTGATCCCAGGAGTCCTTTGATGCACTTAAGTGAGCCTTACCATCAGCCCCCATGATTAGTCCACCTGACTATAGTCGTGACTTTTTTCTTTACGTGGCCCCGTCCATGGAGACGATTGGTATGGTTTTGGTTCAGGTGGATGAGGAGCTCCATGAGCATGTCATATATTATTTGAGCTGAAACCTTGTGGATGCAGAGATCCGTTATTCCCATGTGGAGAAACTTTCCTTAGCTACTGTTCATGAAGTTTAGAGATTGAGACACTACATTCTCCTTCACCATACCTTGGTGGTAGCCCATGTCAATCCATTTTAGTTCATCCTCACTAGAAGGATGATTGGGCGAAAGTATAATAAGTGGATTGTCATTTTTCAAGAATTTGATCTTGAATTTGTTTCGGAAAAATCGAAGAAATCGTTGATTTTTGCGGAGTTTATATTTTATTTCCCAAGTGAGGAGGAGGAAGAAGTTTGTGAGGATACGTTTGTCGATAAACACATTTTCCTGATCTAAACTTTGGATCCATGGTATGGGGATATCATCATATATTTACAAACATTAAAGGTTCCTACTCACCTTTCATGAGATGAACGATGATGATTACGTCACGTGTCCACGAACTACCTTATAGTGGATAACACTTTGTACCGCTGTGAGGTAGATTCCATTTTATGTCGTTGTTTAACTCATGAGAAGGCTGAGCTTGTACTGAATGATTTCCATGGAGGATCCTATGGTGGTCATTTATTTGGGATTTCTATAGCCCAAAATATCTTGAGAGCGGGTTGTTTCTGGCCATCGATCTTCAAATATTGTGTTAATGTGATAAAGAAGTGCCACCCTTACCAGGTGTTTTCACGCAATATGCACTCAAATCCTAACCCATTACATCTAATTATCACCACTGGTCCCTTCATGAAGTGGGGACTTGATTTCATGGATTGAAACCCATCTTCAGCTGGGGGGAATCATCATATTATAGTGGTTGTTGACTATTTCACGAAATGGGCTGAGGCTATTCCCATGGTTAAATCCAACGGTGAGACAGCCGCTCATTTCGTATTCAACCAAATAATTACTCGGTTCAGTATTTCGAAAGAGCTTGTCACTAACCATGGTAGGCACTTTCAGAATCAAATGATGGAAGAGTTGGCCTCGAAGCTAGGGTATAAGCAGGAGCATTCCTCTTCTTATTACCCTCAGGTGAATGGACAGGTTGAAGCAATGGAAAAATCACTTAAGTCCATTCTCCAACGAACCATCGCATAAAACAAAATGAATTGGAATATCATGTTATATCCTACCTTGTGGGCTTATAGGACCGTGGTTAAGATTGGCACCAATTTTTCTCCATATCAGCTTGTACATGGAGTGGATTCTGTCTTGCCAGTTGAATGCGAAATCCCTTCATTGAAGCTAGCCATAGAACTTTTAGCAGACACTTCCACATCAGAAGAACATTTGGTCCACATAGAGCATCTTGATGAGTAGCGCTGAGATTCCTTAGTGGATTTAGAGGTAAATAAGTGTTGCATTAAGGTCCAACATGATAAGTTTATTCGTTCGAGGAGATTTAGTGAAGGTGATTTGGTCCTTTTATGGGATCAAGCTAAAGAACCTTTGGGGGTAGGAAACTTTAATCCCATGTGGCATGGTCCTTATGTTTTCAAACATGTGTTAGAGAAGGGCACCTATGAGCTAGTGGATTATGAAGGGACAGCCTTGGCGGAGTCTAGAAATTGGCTCTATCTTAAAAACCACTATGCATGATCTTCAGCCAAGGCTGATTATTTTATATTATTGTACAGTTTTTTGCATAGTTAGGTTTTCTTATGGTGATCGGGTTTGTTAATTGGCTTTTGTTTCTCATGACAGATGTCAATGGAGTCTTTCGCGTACATAGGATTTGCTGATGGTGCTAGCCACCACACTCAACACTCATCCTCTGCTGCTTGGGTGATTTATACTCCTATGAATTTGGTCTTATTCTCAGGAGGCATATGTTTATTTCCTTCTTAGAACATTGTTGCTGAGTATAGTGTCGTTATCGAGCTATTATGGGATGCCATTTCGCATGGTGTTCTCTCTCTTGAGGTACATCTTGATTCACAGTTAGTAGTGTCATAGATTAATGGCTTGTATTATGTTAGGGATCCAACATTATTACAAATATTCTTACGTGTGAGATTGTTAGAACAAAAATTTTACAAGATAACATACATACATGTTCCAAGAATTTATAATCAAGTTGCTGACTCATATGCTAACTATGTGTTAGATTTACATTTGTTTCATAGACCATAAGCACATCAAAAACATACATTTTTACACATGTAAATAAATAAAATCGATCATCATAAAAAAATTTCATTAAAATATCCAAAAAGTGATGTCATAATACAAAATGGGGCTTCCGAGCCACCAAAATATAATACATGGTAGTAAAAAAATGAATCACTCTTAGGTCTCTAAGCCTGTGGAGGAGGAGGGGGGTTCCGATCATGGAAGAACACCACGGCTCTAGCTAGTCATCAGAATAACCAAACCCATGCTCGTGATACTCCAACCACTTGAAGCTATATGGACTCAAGCAAGGCCTTGACTTGCGCCATGGGTACCCGATGTGTCAATTGTATAAATTTTGTGTGGATGCTTTGGAGCATCAGCTCCACATCCACACCCATGATCTCATCTTCTCTTCCCCTCCGTCTATGACGAGGGAAGCCGTCAGGCTGCCATGGTCCAACATCTGCATACATGTGATAGAGTGTCACTATGTTTCATCACACAAAAACATGTCTTTTGATTCCATATATAAAAAAACACAAAAAAATAAATAATTCAAAAAACTTTAAAAAGAGGGTTGGGATTCGTTACCAATATCATCGTATGCTGCTCCTGGTGGTAGGGGCATGTCGAGATCTCCCCATAAATCTATCCCTGCATAGGGGTAATCATTGATGGAAACTATTTGCCGCCGCCACCATGGAAAGAAATCAGTTGGGTAGGGATTTGACACCCTACCTCCGCCCAGTATGTTCATAGCATCTTCCCAATGTCATTGGGCCGTATCTCAAACCTCGTGAGGAGGAACGTCAAGTCTAGGGATTAGCCCTGGAACATGCTCAAAGAAGAACATGCTCAGTATACTACCGAAACCAAAGTTTTGTACCCTACCCATCTTGCACTCACTGAGCTACTGCATAGAACATCAATGGTCGCAAGGCCTGGTGGAGTGATGCTAAACTGGCTATCCTGTCGAGTGCCAATAGTATGGCTTTTAGCTCTAGCACCTGAATGGAGTTTGTCAAGATTTGACAACCAACCTTTTTATTTTCCAAAAAAAAATATACAGCAATGTAGTCATCAATGGTGAGGCCACCTCCAGGCCCACGAGATCCTAGGCTCACCACCTCTCCCCGTCAGGACAATCCAGTAATGAAATATATGCCCTCCACCTCTATAGTGAGGGACATCTTGTTGATCTTAAAGGACTCTGAGTCAATATCCCAGTAGTCTACTAGCATCCGCAGCAATCTTGGTTTGGCCCTCAGGCTGCCAAGAAACCAAAACTTATATAGCCCACATGCACGGAGAGCTTGTTGAGCCATTAGATCACCTCGTACAGCCTCTTCTACATCCCCATGTTCTCTCTCCCTCCATTCTAGAACCATCCTGCACATTAGAATTGAGTTTTGGTCAATATTTTCCGTAAAAAACCATGAGTGTGGCCACATATGTGATTGTTTGTAAAACATCCGCATATGTATGCGGGTTTGGGTGTTTTTTCTGCATATAGCCAACCCTATACGCGAAAAAAGCTTCGATTTCCACGTGGGTTGAAACGACCAGCTTAGACCGGCCTAGAAATTAAAATTTGACCATGGAAATTGATAAAATTTGCATGAAAATGGAAGAGTAGAGCATGAGAAGTTACCTAGGAAAAACAGTGTCGAATTTCGCCGGACAAAACTCCCAGAATTCGCATTTGAAGTTCTGAGCTCAATTGGGTAAAAATTTCAAATCATACGTAATTTTTGAATTTTTTACTATTTATATAAAATGTTTGAAATTTTTGAAAATTTTTACCCTCTTTCTATAGTTTTGGAACGTTTTTGACTATTTTGGACCATTTTGGACTAATCTGATGACGTAGGAGACCGTTTTGAGCGTCATTTCGACCATTGCTTTCACCTGTTTGTGCCGATTTCAGGTATTATGTCTAAACTGGCATATAGGTTAGATTTCACATCTATGTGCATTTTTCATGACCTTATGACCATTTCATTATAACCTTAGGTATGAACCCATTCTATCTTGTCACAGAACCTTCTTACAGTTTTAGGAGTGACATGATGTAAATGGTAGAGCATGACCTTACATGGGTTCCCTAGCTAGCTCCTAGTTTGCATTTGGTGCCCATGCCAATAGTTTGTCCTTTACGGTGCGGGAGTCCATTGTATAGTATCGCCATGTCTTTTCGCAAGAGCCTCATACTCCTCTTGATCTTTTTGCGGGCATGTTTCCCCAAGACTCCTTTATGTCAAGTTGTAATTGCATTATCATGAGCTTTTCCTGCCTCATAGAGCATTATGCCAACTTCCGTGACTTTGGTTATTAGCCATATAGCCCTAGATTGTCTGATGTCTATCCATGTAGAGCCATTTTATATATCCTTTGTAGCTTGATTCCCCATTTTTATCGGGAGGGGACCTTCCCCTGAGTGTCATTATCCTACACATGTGTCCTTGCATTGAGCATAGGTATGTTCCACTGCTTGGAAGTAGTTTTTTTCCCATTGACACTCATCTCCTCCTAGTCTGTAACTATAAAGAACTTTTACTCCTTTTCAACCCTTTCAAAGTATTTGAAAAAGTCTAAAAAATTCCAAAAACCAAAAAGCCAAGGATAAAGAAAAGATGTTATATTTGGTAGAATTCGAGTCATGTTGCCTTCGAACAGAGCACTGTATATCACATCCATTGGTTGGGTTAATAGTTTGACTTTAGGAGTTGTACTCATTTCTCTGATTTTATCCACTGACTGGTTAAGCTTCCAGTCCCTATGGAGCCTCTGTCGATGCCTCCTGTGTTGCAGAGATGTCCCAGTTTTGTATACCATTTTTATGCTGCCTACATTCAGTCACCATTCACCTTTATGCTCTTTTTTGAAGGAAGTTGAAGCCTGAGTCATCCATTCCTCAGTTCTATTGACTTTGCATGTCGGCCATTCCCGGTAGCGTTATTGGTTCATGCACATTATGATAGAGTCCTTCCACATTATACAACTTTGATGAGTACCTCGTGTTGGATGATGGTGGATGCCTTAATGCCCTCCTTTTAGCATATTTCATCCCATCGAATTTAGATTCGGGATTGGAATCTAGAGTCATTTTTGAGTGCCTTGAGACTTGCAATCATCAGTGGCAAGTTCTCTCGCTATAGACAGTTTCTAAGAATACATCAATGTCCCCTAATTGATGGATTCTTTCAAGTGTTCGACCTCAACACATTTATTCACACTTGCTAGTTTGTGCTCTAGTACCTTGATTCCCATTTGCATTATCTGTGGGTGATCTCGCGTCTGTTAACGGTATACATAAATGACTAGTAATCAAATGATGGACTACTATGTTCGACCTCGACACCTCTATTCACATAGTAGGACATGTAATCGTAGCAGATTGTGTAGAAGACCTTCTAGATTGGTGGCATCTCATATATGCTACCTCCTTGATCGTGCCAGTGTTCATGAGATTTCAACTCTCATGACTTGATTCCAGTATATGTCAGATATTTCAAGCCATTATGGAGATCTTGATCCATTATATATCTTCAACCTTCATGGATATCATGATCCTTTCTATAGCTTCATCATGGAAATTCTGATCTATCTATATTGTATGTGGCGATGACCACATATGTCATATTTTGTATCATGCCTATTCATGGCCATTGTACTCTTATGTATCTGGGACTGCTACATCTACTTGAAGTTATGTGCAGAGTTTGATCATTGTATTGTACTGATTGGATGGCTGGTTCTTCCACTGGTTTCTTCATCACTCCATTTCTGAGATGGACTTATAATGTATTTCGGCCATCGTATGACCCCTCTGACCTCATACACTAGGGGGCATCTGTTACAGCTGATTTTACCACACATGGTGGATCACACCTTTGTGGCCTTCCGTGTTCCTTTGCATACTCTTTAGACCCCATGGACCATTTTTGTACCTTTTATGTTTCCAATATCATCCCTAAAAACATGCATTATTTTCCATATGTGACTTAATCCCTTTCTCGCGTATATACATGGATTTGACCCTTAAACCCACGTACATCGGGATGTGTGCAAAAGGCCAAATGATTTTGGAGTTTTCCTTGATGTAGATCTGAGTCACTTGTCTCTTGGCCTTCCATATGCCTTGAGATAGCTCAGATTTTACCTTCCATTACCCCATTTAAAATCTATATAAGGAACCCTTTGGATACATTGAAGGAGGAGAAATTGACGAGCAAGAAAATTATAGTCCATTATTGCCGGAGCTTATACTTGAGTCTACATCCCTTTGTCCCTTGCAGTCCTTTATGTTCTTCCCAAGCTTGAATTTTTTTGTGAGCTTGCTATCGAGTGATGGAGGATTGAAGTGGTGGAGGCCCAGGTGGAGGACTCATCTTTTCTGATTTGCAGACGTGCTGACAGAGGTTGTCACTATTGTAATCTCTAATTTATATCAATAGAAATATCTTTTCCTATCCAATAATGTGTATTTAAATGAGTATTGAATCCATGGATTCTTTTAAATTCTTATAAGTTATTGATTATATATGATAGAGTAGGTCTAACACAATTCTATATAGAATGCTTGTCTTGTTTGTTGAGTGTTGAGATAGCAATTTGTCAATACAAGCGAGAGTGGAAAAGCTCAACGGGGATCTACATTAACTGTCCGAAATAAGGTATGTGTCGAGATCCTTTAGTGTTAGATATTTATTTTCTCTTGCATATAGGAAAGGATTGATTTCTGAAGTCACCCTGTTTGTTGTGGTACCCCGATCCATAGGAATTTTTCTTTGTAACAACTTCCAATGGTAGAATATTTTGCACCCATAAAGAAGTTCCAATTACCAGTTTATCATGGCATGCTTGGAAAAGAAAAATTATAACCAAACAGTGTTATTGACGCTAACCAATTTATTCTCACTGGTAGAGAGAGAATATATGTATCAACTAAACTGACCAAGAAATATCATCGATCCTAACCTGTGCAATAGACTACACAATCATAGGAAATCTATCCTGACCCTAAAATTTCAATTTAGTCTTTATCATTGGTGAAAGTTGTAGCAAGATGTCAGGTCTCCTCCTCAGCACCATTGGTAAGACCAAAAATGACGCCACCAGCAATTGTTTCAATAGCTAAACTTGTTTGGTAGGGATAGGACCCAAATTCCCTATAGATACGGCCCCTAAAATCAGCCAGCAAACACTTCAATATTGCAATCACAGCCTCTAAAGTTGCTTGAACCTGTAATCTCCTTATCAACTGCTCATTAATAGAGGCAAGATGCAAAACCTCATTCTCTGGTGAGGTTGTGTGAGCCTTATTATTTTCCCTATATTTTCTAACTGACTTCTTTTTTGGCTTGGAAGAGCTCTTTTGTGGAAACTTGGCAGTGTCCGCAGACTTCTCACTATCGGGGGAAACAAGGATTTTATTGTGCATGGGAAGCATTTGTGAGTGTGTGTGTTATCCGATCGAGGAGGATTGTAGTTGTGGGTATGGGTGTGGGCATGAGTGCATGCATGAGTAGTTTTCCTCAGAATCTCCTAGAAAAAGGTCTCCATGGAGAATCCATTACCAAGATATTATAACATATTTCTACTAAAATTAATGTCCCTGCCATCCATGCCATCCATTTTCCAAGCCCTTAACTTCAAAAAAACTTATAATAAACCATCCATTTTATCATCCATTGTCTTCAATATTTTTCTATAACAAACCAAATTATTTGCTATCAGAGAACTATCAAGCTAAACTTAGTTTCCCTATGCAATCTGCTAAGAAATTTGTGTCAACCATATCTAAATTTTGATTTTCATTTCCTACCAAAAAGATATCAAACCCTCACTGTAACCCTAACCCTGACACTAAGGAGAAATGGTTCTATATACTCCCATCGCATGACCTACAGATAATCATTTGCCATCTAATTTTATCCCTCTGATGTAATGACTAGATACCATAGCTTAACAATGGAAGATATGCCCATTTCCCCAAAACAATAGTCAAGCAATAAGGAAAAGATAGATACTTTAAAATCATCTAACCACAGAAATCAGCCAGACCACAAACCCTAATGACCCATTCCCACAATATTTTACATGCATCCAACCACAAATTTTTTTGTCGGAGTCCATTTCATAATTCTTCCCAAGCCATTCCAAACCCCTTATAATCCCACATTATTTTCGCAAATAATGTTCATTCAAAATGAGAGAATCTCAAAATCAATTGTAAATTCAAATAATGCAAATTTAATATATGTTTTCATCTAGGAATAGTTTTCTAGGGCGCAATAATGTCAACAAAAGGTACATTTCTAGATCTTTTAAACATTTTCTAGGAGAGAATGAATGGATGTATTGAGAGGGAATTCGAGAAATAGGTACCGTGTTTGAGAATTTTTAAAAGACAAAGCGAAGAAATGTAGACCTGCTCAGATGAATTAGGCCCATTGGAAGCAGGAGGTCCCATGCCACTTGGCTATGAAAATATCCTTTGCAATGTTTCTATGGTTGCTTCTGCTTCTTCTTACATTACTCCTCATAACCCATCAATTTCCTCAAGTTAACGCAAAATATTTGGCACCAACGATCTTCTTGGGTAGGTTATTTGGCACCAACACCCCGGTTGAGTAGTCATATGTGAAATTTGAGGATGAAATTTCAATAGATTTAGGAAAATAATCCATGAATGTTGTCAAAGAGGTGGGTCTAGAGATGCACTTGCATATAGTTTTTTGTTTTAGAAATTATGTTTTCATATATGTGTTTTATTATTATTATTATAATTTATATATTTTGTTAATTTATTTTATTTATATTTAGTTTAATAATTATTATAAAGTTTTTTTAGTTTTATAAAATAGGATTAATATAAAATATAATTAATTTGTGTTTTATATCAATATAACATTTGTTTTATTATCATATAATATATTTTTAATGTCATTTTTGTTATAGTAGTATATATAATAAACTTGGATCAAGGACATTGGAGAAGAGTTGTGCACATCGTGAATCAGGTGGGTGGTGACACCAGATCCAAAATTTATTTGGACACCAATGCAGAAAGGATATTTACCTTGATAGTGATAAGGAGAATCCATCACTGCATTATATGTATCATATTATGCGAGGTCAGACCTGTAAGAGGAGGAATCTAAATATTCACCTGAAACTTCAAGATGGGGCCTCTACCTTTACCACATATGGATATGAGCTAACTAGTTCTAGGTCGGCACCCCACTTTATAATTGAGTCTTTGATTGGTTAAAATATTGTTCTTGGTGCTTCCATCAGTTCAATTAATGGGTCAACTACTAGGATGCTTAAAGGAACCGAGCCTGCTGAAGCTACGTCGATTGGTGCAACTAGTTCAACAATCACATCTCATGATAGCTATATTGAAGTTAGAAAAGCACCTGATCAGTATGGGACTAGGGAATATCACATTGAAAGATCAAAAACTAGCTAAGATGCCTCTAGGTATTGATATGGTATTGGTTCTATGTCCTAATTTGTAATAGTATGAACCTAATTTTCCTTTGGCGCTTAACTGTTTGCTTCAATGGTGCAGGAGGGATAAAGATGGTCAAGATCAATTTCATGCAATTGATTTGTTGGATATTTTAAGATCGAGGTGCATGGAAGCATTACAAAAAACAAATTTTCCAACATATATATCATCTAGGATTTATGATCCCAATATTATATCTAGTAAGCAATATGAACATCTAAAGCACATCGTCTACAATAATCCACAAAACACTAACACTATCTCGACCACTTGGGAAAAACACTAGATATTCGTAACCCCACAAATTCCATTTTGGATTCAGAATTGTTAACCTACACATGGCAGAGCTAGAAGGTAGAAAATTTACAAAAATTACTAAATTGTAACACTTCATTGTCACAATTGTAATTTTCCATGACACAATTAAAAATGACTAACATTAATGACTAATTCATATTCTTCTAGCTAGTCATTTTTATGCTGTTACTAAATTGGTTGTTTATGTTAGACATTTTTAACTCTATCACTTATTATCTAGTCATATTTGTTAATTGGTGACTAAATTAGTCATTTATAGTTGGGTCAATCAAAATTGCTCATATTTAGTAGTAAATCAATTGAAAAAGCTATGGTAACTAGAATTTTTAGTCACATAGTAGTTAGTTTCTCATTTTGTACTATTTTGTAGACATTAGAGAAAATTTCAACTCAAAATGGGCCTCCTAATAAAAATTAAAAAATAATAGTTAAAATTATAAAAAAAATATTTATTAATTTTGGAGGAAGAAAAGAAAAAAACTACTTTTTTGTTCGTATTTTCGACATATCTCCCTATTATTTTACTCAAATTTCAATTGTGATAGGTCATTGGATGCAAAATTAAATTTCACATCCAACGAGTACCCACTCGGCATAATTTTGACAGACCCCACTACCCCAAAAACAAGAAATATATGAAAAAACATGATGATGATGTCATCATCACATTTTTTTTCAGGTATTTCTTGTTATTGGGGGAGAGGGGTCCATCAAAAGTATGACAAGTGGGTACCCGTTGGATGAGAAATTTAATTCCGCATCCAGGGAGCTCTCCCGATCAAAATTTGAGTAATAAAATAGGGATATATGTCAAAAATACGAACAAAAAATAGTTTTTTTTATGACACCTATCCCCAAATTTGTATTAAAATTTTGTTTAAGACCTATACGATATTTCAAATTTAAATCAATTTCATTGGCTAACACATGATGACATGGAATTTGAATTATGGTTAAAAGGCGCATTTTGAGTTGAAATATCCTCTAATGATATCAGCTTTGTGCTTTCCTTTAGGTCATTGACTACCTCCCAAATGACCTTAGTCATTGATCTATGATTGGTCACCTTGGGTCGTAATGTCATTGTATGAACCTCCTCAAATTGAAAAGAACTATGCTCATGGATCTCCAACCATTCAAACTTCTCTTTTGAAATCTGTATCTCATCTTCCAAGTTTCTATTCTTCCACTAGGCGAAATATTCCTTCTCCTTCTAGCTCTTGGTATTTATGAATTGTCATTCATCGAATATTTCTACAACCTCTTATATCAATTGGGCTAATATCATCTATTTTTAGTCTCTAATCATTTTACTTCAAGTCACTGATCCCTTTTTAAGTTTGTAAGGTTAGAAACATTGAATGTTAGTGATATCTCTATCCCTTCTTGCAACTACAATAAATGGGCATTTTTCAAAATATTCCTCAATATTTTGCATGGACCAATATTCTTCAACCTCACATCGTTATATGTTCCTCTCAAGAACCTTTCATTCTTCAAGTTTTTGTATACCACGTCACCCTCTGCAAATGATTGTAGTCATCACCTTCGGTAATATATCAACGTGTATACCATGTTACTCTTCTCAATTTGTTGCTTCATCTTTTTGTGATCTTCCTTCATGTTGGTGGCAAAGGATCTGGCATTGCACTTTTCTCCATTTTTATCGATAGCTCTGCCAAGTCATATACTCCATGTGGACTTCTCCCTTGTATAATTTGGTATGGACTCATTCCTGTTAATATGTTAGAATTGTTCTACATTAATTCTTCCTACGCCAATACATTATCCCACTACTTTGGTTAATCAACTATTAAACATCTTAGTAATTTCATAATCTCTTGTTCATGACCTCATTCTTCTCATTAGTCTAGAGATGGTATGTAGAACTGAACTGCATAGCATCATCATCATGTTCCTTCTTTCTGCATACTGGGATATGAACTCTAACCTTCTTCTTTCTCCTGTGTTTGACTCAACTTTCTTTCTTTCTCCCTCTCTAGTCTCTTTTTGCTAGAGATCATGTGTCCCTTTTCTTAGTTTCCTTCTTCTTTTAAATTGTAGAGAATTTTATTTTTAACTCTATCCTACTTTTTTCTCTTGCATTTTCCTCCTTAAAATTCTTGCTCTCTCCCTCTCTAGTCTCTTTTTGCTAGAGATCATGTGTCCCCTTTCTTAGTATAATTGTAGAGGATTTTATATTTAACTATATCCTCCTTCTTTCTCCTGCACTTGACTCCTTAAATTTCTTGCTCTCTCACTCTCTAATCTCTTGTTGCTAGAGACATTGTGTCCCTTTTCTTAGTTACCCTCTTCTTTTAAATTGTAGATGAT
>LPNX010116606.1:98992-120380 GCA_001517045.1 Pseudotsuga menziesii
AATAATATATGTCAATGTGGGCAAATAAATGGGTGCACCAAAAAGATACTTGCGTATACAAAGAAAACTATACTACATGGAGGGGAAATGACTTTTTTGAAGAAAGCGAGACATACATGTACCTGGGGGGTGAGAGGTGGGTGACCAGCAGCCTCGGTTGGGTTCTCTTCAAGCACCACTCACTCACTAGAAAGTTGCGTAAAATAATATATATTTCAATGACGACAAATCAATGGGTGCACCAAAAAGATACTTGCATGTACAAAGAAAACTATAATACATGGAGGGACAATTGGGGAAACATAGATACAAGATAAGCGAGATATACATATACCTAGGGGAAGTGAATTAAGGCATCTCAATGCATCCAAACGAGCAATAATTTTGGAATTCGTATCGTGTTCCTCCTCCATGTGTTCGGTGTTCGGATTTGATTTTGGGTTTGGGTTATTGTTGGTTTGATTTTGGATATTTTCTTCAAGATTTGTGTTGTCTGTTAATATAATAACAACAAATTTTAAAATGAATTAATATTTTATTATTTTTTTTAATTAAAAATTTATTAAATTAAAGGAAAAATTCAAAACAATTCTTACCTAATCCAAAACCAAAAAATCAAATCAATTCTTTCCTAATCCAAAACCAAAAATCAAATCAATTCTTACCTTCCTTACATTCAACCTTGTCAATCTCCTCCCTTAAAATGCACCCTCCAAATCACATGCAAGCTAAATTTCCTTCCTGATATATATCCCTTCCGTTCTTCACGTCTTGCAATGCAAAATAAACAAATAGAGGTCATGGGCCTGTGTTTTATTTTTTTAAGTTTTACAAATTGCACTTGTAATAGATCATGCATGTGATATATCAGACCTCCAATATATCGTAAATGCTATATATCGCACCTGTGATATATCACGCATGCGATATATCATGCATACGATATATCGCACTCACGATTTGTAACTCTTCCAAAACACATGTGCGATATAGTCTAACTAGCTCTTGCTTCTATTTTAGGCTCGCATTTTTTCCTAACCAAACCATAAATAATGCGTATACGTTATGGATTTCATTTTCAGACTTGTGTTTTGTATTTATATAATGGATATAAAATGTAGAACCATCTTCATGCCCACCTCTGCGCAACAATGTTCATTTCAAACACTAAATTATATATATACTTAGCGTTCACCGCAATAATATAATTGTCACAGCATGCATCAAAGAAGTCTTCCATGATATTTATCATATTTTTTTCTACAACAACTCAATTATTATTTCTCTCAATTTGTACCTTCATGTTCATCCCATATAGGTCCTAGTGTTGTAACATGATCTCTGATACCATATGTAACATACCCATATGTTATAGCTGATTTTACCACTCCAGGTGAATCACACTTATATGGCCTTCCCCTGTCCCTCTGCAGACTCCTTAGACCCCTTGGACCATTTTTTGTCCTTTGATGTTTCCTTGACCATTCCTAAAAACATGTGAAAATTAATATATGCGACTTTTAAACCCCTAATCGCATATATAAGTGGGTTTGACCCCTAAAACCGTGTACATCGAGATGCGTGCATAATCCAAATCCTTTTGGAGTTTTCCTTGACATGGATCTGACTCACTTGACTCTTGGCCTTCCATATGCCTTGAGATCGCTCAGATTCGACCTTTCATTACCCATTTGAAAAGCTATATAACGAACTCTTTGGTACATTGAAGGCATATGAGAGAATTGAGAGCAAAGAAACTATAGTCCATTGTTGCTGGAACTTGTGCTTGAGTCTGCATCCCTTTGTCCCTTGGAGTAATTTTGTGTTCTTCCCAATATTTCCTTTGCTTGTGAGCTTGCTATCGAGAGATGGAGGATTGAGGTGGTGGAGGCCCAAGTGGGGGATTCAATTTCTCCGATTCACAGATGTGCCGACAGAGGTTGTATCCATTGTAATCTCTGATTTTATATTAATAGAAATATCTTTTCCTATCCAATAATGTATGTTTGAATGAATATTTTATCCATGGATGATTTCAAATGCTTATACATTGTTGATTATATATGCTAGAATAGATCTAACACCAAGATATATAGTATGCTTGTCTTGTTTACTTGTTATTGAGGAAGTGAGTTATCAATTCAAGCTTAAGTTGGATCTACTTCAACCGTCTAGGATAAGGTACGAGTTCTGATCCTTTAGTGTTAGATATTTAATTTCTACTGCATATTGGAAAGGATTGACTTCTAGAGTCAAGTTGTCTGTTGTGGTACCCCAAGACATAGGAATTTCTCTCTGTAACAGAATTGGTGACTCCGCTGGGGAGTTCCTAGTAGTTGTCTTTTGGGGGTTTTCTATCGGCATTCAATGAATTTGAATTGCTCTTTTTCTCTTGTTTCTGTATCGGGTTTAGTGTCTTAGTGGTGTGAAGTTTTTCTCAGCTTGTCTGTTTGCCTTTATTTTTATGTACCTTTCTTCCTGTACACAATTTTTTAACTCACAGCTGCATATATACATGAGTTTCACTGCTATTTCCGCATACACACGCAGGTTTACTACGAACAGTCATGTATGCCCTTATTTTTTCCTTCTACAGGAAGATGGATGGTTGCTGGGTGAAGTTTGATGATTATTGAGTCTCCTTTGATACTGCTAGACTCTGTATACACCTCTATTTCTAACCAGAGACATTTTTTTAGGGTAAATTTCTTTTTGAAGAATGTTCTTGTCATTGCATTTTTTATTTTTTGTTTTGGGATTAGTGCATTAGATTTATTTTACCTTAGTACTTTGCTTGAGTGCTGCTTGAGTGTGCTTACAGAGTCTGGGGGTTGTAGAGCCATTCTTTTGCTTTTATATCTCATTTGTATTTCAAAAAATCCAAAAATATTTGCTTATCATCATGCATTGAATCTTGCATTATGCATAGTACTTGCACTAGATTTGCTTTGGAGTATTAGTCAGGATTTCATATAGGAAAGCTTGCATTTATCATTTGAAGAAAATTGTGCATTTCACGTAGTAGCATACCCTCTTTTTCATGGACACAATGCATTTGCATTGATTGTTAGGTGTGTATTTTACTTCATGTTGTGTCATAAAACCATTAGTTGCACGGCCATATACCTCTCTTGAGTAATAAAGCCAATTAAAATCAACACTTAATTAAAATGAACTACACTATTTTATTTGATAGGGTTCACGAACAAGATTAGGTCTTAGGGTCTTGGAATAGTTCATTGTGAGTAAATTCTCCAAGACCACTAAACAACAACATGTATGTGTCTGTCCAGGTGAGTGTGTGAAATTCCTTGGTATAACTAGTGTTTCTCAGGATCCTCCTCTCAAAAGGGAGTTAAGCACAAGGAAGTGTGAGCAGTTATTGATTGGGATGACCCCTAGTCATAACTGAGTAGCACCGAAGATATTTCTAGGATTGTATTCGTATTTGGGGGCTCTTTCGAGAGTTTTGGGCTTTGCTACCCTACCCATATAGTTAATCCTACCTGCGACTGTCCACCTAAGCATTGATTATATTGAGGTGACCTTAGTGGCCTTACCTAGGATATCGAGGGGGTACTTTGTAGGGGTTATTCTACGGGTGTCCTGGCCAGGTTGGGGTCAGACAGCACAGTCACTTTACGTGTTGAAGCTGAGGGCCACAATAATTGGTTATGTACCACCGCTTATTGTGTATGCAAGTCTCAAGCCTCTCCTAGGTGAGAAATACCTGCTTCATTTGGGAGCTCACTTATCCTACCCTTGATTGCTTATGGTTGGCTTTAGATTTTATTGGTGATTTCTCTATGCACGTTAGCTTTCCTAGGGTTTGCGTAGATAGAGAGTCTTTTCTATTTTTTGAGTCATTGTGGATTCAGGTGCGGCTCCTCACCGTTCTCGTAATTTAGCAGGACTTCCACCTTCTACATCTCCTCCTCCAATGGGAGAGAGGAATAGACAGTCCAGGAAGACTAGTTCGCACAATGATTCACACACCACTGGAGACCATATAGAAGGTATTCCTGAACCACCTTCTCCCATTGATGTGGAAGATGGGGAATTTACTCCTAACTATGATCCTTCACATGATTTGACTGAGTTAGGTCCTGTGATTTCTGAGATAGGAACTTTTCATGATAGACCTACTTACTCTAGGGTTGATTCCCCATTGACACATCGTCGGTATGGAATGTCGGAGGATGATGAGACGAATTTTGAACCCACCAGCACTAGTTATGGTAGTTGTGGTATGTATGGTTTTCCCACACATGATTTGGAATTCCATGTCAAATCTGAGTTCAAGCCTAACACTATGCTTGGGGGCACTCTCATTCCTTACCATGCGGAGAGGTTTGGGAGCACAAGTCACATTGCACCTTCCATCCCAGCGGTGGAAGCTACATCACATATCCCTCCTATGTCTAGGGTTAGTGATCCTATTAGGATACCAGACTTGAGATGAGTGACTATAGGGAATATCATGTACATAATTACATAGGTCCCTTCGTCCTCTGTCCCTATTTCTTCGAATGTTCACCCCCCACCTCATTCACATGGTCCTTTGGGCCGAAATGTTGCTACGAGTCATGTCCGTACTATGGTTACTAGACCAGTTGTGTCTCAGGTTCAAGCACCTTCCATTGTTTTGGGAGGTCAGGTTCATACTTCTAGAGGTCATATTCCTACTTCTGGAACACATATTCCTACTTTCGGAGCATATATTCCTACTTACGGAGTGTCTCATGGGACATCTCATGCGATGACTTATGGACCCTATTATGGGATGCAGTATGGACAGGGTTCTTCACCTTATGGGTGCGGGTATCAACAAACCACTTATTCTCCAAATTACGGCTTTGTAGCTCCAAATAGTCAAGGTACACCACACTATGGTGCTTCCATGCCACCCTATATGGGTCAAACAAGAGGAGGGAACTATGGCCAAGGCCATGGTGGTTATGGTAATCAGACCTATGTGAATCAAAACTATCAGGGAGTGGTCCATCGACCTAATCATCCTAGTCTCCCTTTCCTCACAATGCTGAATCTTCCTGACTTGTCGAGATTGAAGAATGATCCTGTAGCTCATGACCCGGCTTGGCCGGCTGTCCCTACTAAGCTTCCCTCGAAAATACCCAAATTCAAGGGCAAACTGGGAGAGGATCTGTGTGAACATGTTACTACCTTTCACCTATAATGCTCTTTGAATTCCTTACATCAAGACTCAATCCATTTAAGGCTGTTTCAACGCACCCTTACAGGGCCTTCCGCGAAATGGTATATAGAGTACCTAGGGGGGCATTCGCTTTGTTTAATAACCTAGCAATGACTTTTCTTAACCACTTCCAGCTACCAATGCATTCTGACGTTGGCATTGAACTCTTGTCAACATTTTGGTAGGATAAAGCCACACATATCTTGGATCATATCCAAGAGTGTCTTAGATGGAAGAGGTTAATTAAAGCCTTTATACCACCAGAATTCCTCCTTGAATGGTTCCTTAAGTTGTTATTGCTGTATATAGCGAAGGATGTTTCTACATCCAAAGTGAAAAATGAGGAACAAGCCATTTTTAGGGTGTAGGAAATGGATTTGATTTATGCTCAGTCCGGTTTGTTATATGAGATCATTCCCAATGCTCTGCATTCTAGTTTCGACCCCAAAGTTAAACTTGGACCACATGCCAATGGCATTGTTGGTTGTGCGAGTGCTAAACCTGTGGATTTGGTTAAAAAACAAGTTAGTCAATTGTCAATCAACCAATCTACTTCGGGACAAGCCACAGATTCATCTCAACCCGCCCAAACAGTGAGTGTGCTTTCAGTGCAATCGTCGGACCAGAAGGGTAACCAGTAGCCCGAATGGAATATAAAGAAGGGTAAGAATAATCGTAAGGGTGGGAATAGGAATGAAAATGCTAATAATAATGACAAGAATGCTCATAATGCTGGGGGGGACAAGCAAGCTAAACGTAAGGTTAAATTCCCTTGCAAGTTGTGTAAGGATGATCACCTCACTTACTTTCCTTGTGCATCCCATCGTGATGGACGTGCCGTTGCCTACAACTATGGTAGCTTATCAAGCTAATATTGAGTGTGTTGCAAAGCCCAGTACTTCCTCTTCATGGATGGAGGAGGAGGACCCTTATGTGCTGCCTACATGGGAAGTATAGTCTTCTCACATGCACAACTTCCTTGATAGTATTTTTCCTTCAGACGAGGTAATTATTGAGGCCATGTCGAGAGTTGAGCCACCATGGGAAGAGCTCCATCATAGATCTTACTTTCTTCCTGAGCTTGATCGCTTGGATCGTGAGGAATTTAAGGAGGTTCTTAGTGACAGAATTGGTAGTCCTATGGTTCCATTAAGCTCTCTTGGTCCGATGGCTAATGGAAACATGACAAATATATATCCAACGATTCCTATCGATATCTCTCGCAATCCTTGTAGGATGGAGAATGTCTATATTGGGGCAGAATGTTACCATGCTTAGATTCAAGAATACACTGAGTTGTTTAAAGAATTCCGGGATATCTTTGCTTGGTATTACGATGAAATTCCAGTTATCTACCCTCGCATTGTTGAACACAAGATTAAGACTTATCCCAATGCTAAGCCTATTCGACAATGCTTGCGTGCGGTGAATCCTAGGAAAGCACCCGCGATTAAGGCATATATAGAGAAACTGTTGAAAGTCGGTTTTAACTATCCCATTCCCTTGATGGAGTGGGTTTCAAACCCTGTTCCGGTGGATAAGAAGCAGGGAGCGATCCGCATATGTACTGATTTCCATGATTTAAATCGTGCCCGTCCTAAGGACAATTTCCCCACACCATTTATTGATCAGATTTTGGATGAGTGTGTGAGTAGCGAGGTTTTTTCCTTCATGGACGGCTTTTCCCGATATAATCAGATACAAATTAAACCCGAGGACCAACATAAGACTGCATTTATTTGTCCTTGGGGAACTTTTGCATATCGAAAAATGCCTTTTGGCCTTAAGAACTCCAGAGCTACTTTTCAGCGGGCCATAAACTTGATCTTCCATGATCTCAAATCAATTATCGAAGTATTTTTGGATGACCTTGCTGCTCATTCTCGTATGAGAATGCATTATTCCTATAATTTGAGATTGGTGTTCAAAAGATGCCGCCATTATTTGGTCAGGTTAAATCCTCACAAGTGCATCTTTTGTTTGAAGTTAGGTTACTTGTTAGGATTCATCGTTTCTAAGGAGGTTATAAGAGTCGACCCTTTGAAGGTAGAGGCAATACTTCATTTGTCTCCCCTGAAAAATATTTGTCATATTCAAAGTTTGCAAGGCATGGAAAAATTCTTACGGAGATTCGTTGTCAATTTTTCCAATTTAACTAGAGGCTTCATGCATCTTTTGAAGAAGGACACCACCTTTTTTTGGGATGAGCGAGCCTAGGAATCCTTCGATGCACTCAAGCGATCCCTAACATTGGCCCCAGTGATTAGTCCCCCAAATTATAGCCATGATTTTCTACTTTATGGAGCCGCGTCCATGGAGATGATTGGTATGGTTTTGGTTCAAGAATATGAGGAGCTCCAAGAGCATGTCATATACTATATAAGTGGAAATCTTATTGACACAGAGATCCTTTATTCTCATGTTGAGAATCTTTCTTTAGCTACCATACATGCGGTTCAACGGTTGAGACATTATATTCTCCTTCGCCAGACCTTGGTTGTAGCCCATGTCAATCCATTTCAATTCATCCTCACTCGAAGGATGATTGGGGGAAAATATAATAAATGGATTGTCATCCTGCAAGAGTTCGATCTCGAGTTTGTTTCAGCAAAATCGAAGAAATCATAAATTTTTGAAGAGCTTATATCGGATTTTCCAAGTGAGGCCAAGGATTTGGTTTGTTAAGATACGTTTATCGATGAACACATCTTCTTAATATCCACTTTAGACCCATGGTATGGGGATATCATTATATATTTACAAACACTAAAGGTCCCTACTCACCTCTCACGGGATGAACGACAACGATTACGTCACGTGTATAAGAATTACCTCATAGTGGATAACACATTGTACCGCCGTGGGGTAGATTCCATTTTACGACGTTGTTTAACTCATGAGGAGGTTAAGGTAGTGCTGAATGATTGTCATGGAGAGGCGTGTGGTGGTCATTTATCTGGGCTTTCTATAGCCCAAAAAATCTTAAAGAGCATGTTATTTCTGGCCATCAATCTTTAAGGATTGTGTAGATGCGGTCAAGAGGTGCCACCCTTGCCAGGTGTTTGCTTGTAATATACACTTGAAACCTACCCCATTACATCCCATCATCACTACTGGTCCCTTCACTAAGTGGGGGCTTGATTTTATGGATTTCAACCTAGCTTCAACTGGGGGGCATCATCATATCATAGTAGCTATTGATTACTTCACAAAATGGGCTGAGGCTATGCCTACAGTTAAATCCGATGGTGAGACAACCACACACTTCATATTCAACCAGATTATTACTCAGTTCGAGATTCCAAAAGATCCTGTCACTGACCATGGCTCGCACTTTCAGAATCATATGATGGAAGAGTTGGCATCAAAGTTAGGGTACAAACAAGAGCATTCCTCCTCTTACTACCCTCAAGTGAATGGACAGGTAGAAGAAGTGAACAAATCACTCAAATCCATTCTCCAATGAACCATCTCACAAAGAAAGAATAATTGGCATATTATGTTATATCCTGCTTTGTGGGTGTATAGAACCACTGTTAAGACTACCACGGGTTTTTCTCCATATCAACTTATACATGGAGTGGAGACATTATTGCCTATTGAATGCGAGATTCCTTCTTTGAAGCTATCCATAGAGCTCTTACCAGACACTTCACCATTGGAGGAGCATTTGGTCCACCTTAAGCAACTTGATGAGCAGCGTCGAGATGCCTTAGTGGCTCTAGAAGTAAATAAAAATCGTGTAAAGGTCCAATACGATAAGTTTGTCCGTCCAAGGAGTTTTAGTGAGGGAGACTTGGTCCTTTTGCGGGATCAACCGAAAGAACCCTTGGGGGCAAGAAAGTTTAACCCCATGTGGTGTGGTCCTTACATCATCAAACATGTGTTAGAGAAGGGCACTTATGAGTTAGTGGATTACGAGGGAACGGCCTTGACGGAGCCTAGGAATGGGCTCTATCTCAAAAAGTACTATGCATGATTTTCAGCCAAGGCTGGTTATTGTATATTATTGTACAATTTTGCATAGGTAGGTATTTTTCTTATAGTGATCGGGTTTGTGATTAGTTTCCGTTTCTTTTGGCAGATGTCAATGGAATTTTCCACCTACATAGGATTCGCAGATGGTGCGAGCCATCACACTCGACACTCAGCCTCTGCTGCTTGGGTGATTTATACTCCTATGAGTCAGGTGCTGTCTTCAAGAGGTGTATGTTTACGGCCATCTTCAAACAATGTTGCTGAATATAGTGCCATTATTGAGCTTCTACGGGATGCCCTTTTACATGGCGTTCTCTCTCTTCAAGTACGTCTTGATTCAGAGTTAGTAGTGTCACAACTTAATGGTTTGTACCATGTTAGAGATCCGACATTGTTAAGAAAATTATTACGTGTGAGATTATTAGAACGGAAATTTGACAACATAACATACATACATATTCCAAGAATTAACAATCAAGTTGCTGACTCATATGCTAACTACATGTTAGATTGGCATTTGTTTCATACACAATAAATTCATCACAAACACAAATTTTTATACATGTAAATAAATAAACTAATCATCATAAAAGTTTTATAAACATCCAAAATGTGGTAATACATAGTGTCATGATACAAAAATGGGGCTCTCAAGCCACCAAAATATAATACACGGTAATACAAAATGTATCACTCCCAGGTATCTAAGCCTGTGGAGGAGGAGGGGGATTGTGATCATGGAATGTCGCTACGGCTCTAGCTAGATGTCAAAATAATCTCACCCATGCTCATGGTACACCCACCACCTGGCACTGCATGGCCTCAGGAAAGTCCTCGACTTGAGCCATGGGAACTCTGTGTGTCAGCCTCACAAAGTTGGTATGAATGCTTTGGAGAATTCGCTCCGTATCCACACTCACGATCTCGTCTCCTCTTCCCCTCCATATATGACAAGGGAAGCCTTCAGGCCGTTGTGGTCCTACATTTGCATGCATATGGTAGATGTCACTATGTATTGTCACCCAAAAACATGTCTTTTGATTCCATCTAATCAGAAAACACAAAAAAATTAAATAACTCAAAAATTTAAAGAGAGGGTCGAGATTTGTTACTTATGTCACAGTATGCCAATCCTAGTGGTAGCGGCATGTTCGGTTCCCCCCAGAAATCTATCCCCGCATAGGGATAGTCATCGATAGCAACTATCTGTCGTCACCACCATAGAAATAAATTAGTTGGATAGGGGTTGGACACCCTACCTCCACCCAATCTATGCATCGCATCCGCCCAATCCAGTTGGGCCGGATCTCGAACCACGTGTAGAGGAAAATCAACTCTGAGCTCAATCCTGGAACACACTCGAAGAAAAACATGCTTAGTATGCTGCTGAAACTGAATTTTTGCACTCTGCCCATCTTACACTCACTGAGATGGTGTTTCATGTTTCCCAGTAGTGTGGTGCTCCAATCGTATACCGTGGGTCTCATGCACTCCACTGCATAGAACATCAGAGGCCGCAAGGCCTGTTGGAGTGAAGCCAAGCTTGCTATCCTGCCCAGTGTCAATAGGATGGCCTTTAGGCCCACCACCTGTATGGAGTTAGTTGGGATCTGACTCCCCACCTTCTCTGTGTCCGGATAGCAGTACACCACAATGTACTCATCTATAGTCAGGCCACCTCTGGACCCGCGAGAATGTAGGTTCACTACTTCCCCCCGTCGGGAAAGTCCAGTAGTAAAGTATATGTCCTCCACCTCTATGGTGAGGGACATCCCATCTATCTGGAATGACTCTGAATCTGGATCCCAGTAGTCCACCAGCATCTGCAATAGTCCTGGTTTGGCCCTTAAGCCACCAAGACACCAAAATTTGTAGAGCCCACATGCATGTAGTGCTTGTTGAGCCATTAGATCGGCCCTTACTACCCCTTCTACAACAACATGTTCATGTTCTCTCCATTCTAGGACCATCCTACACAAAAAATTGGAATTTTACCCATTAGAACACATAAAAAACCTTATGCGTGACCGCATACGCGACTGTTTTCTAAATAGCCGTGTATGTACACAACTATGAGGGAATTTTCTGTCTATATCCATCCCTATACCCAGAAAAACCATCAATTTCTACATGGGTCATAGTGCCTATTTTGTATTGGCGTAGAAATCCAAAAACACCATGGAATTTGACAAAAATTGCATCAAAATGGAAGAGTAGAGCATGGGTAAGTACCTAGAATAAACGGTAGTGGATTCCCCAGCCGGATCTCCTAGAATTCGCTGTTGAAAATCTGAGCTCAAATGGGAGACCTTTTTGAATGCTGTTTCAACTGTTGGATTCACCCGTTCGTGCCGATCTCAGGTATTGTTGTAATCTCACAAATCACATAAGGTTACCAATAATACACACTAAAACATATATAAATATAAAACAGAGACAAGAGATAAGATAGATAGGTGAATAAATAGATTATATTATACAATTGAGGTTATCAAGAATAATATAATCTCCGTGGTTATCAAGAATAATCTCCGTTGTATATGAAACAAAAATACACATTTTATATGATAACCCTATATGATAACCTTCAAAGGAGATTGTATTGGCCTAGAAATCCAAAAACACCATGGAATTTGACAAAAATTGCATCAAAATAGAAGAGTAGAGCATGGGTAAGTACCTGGTATTTATTATTCTTCCATTTTGATGCAATTTTTGTCAAATTCCATGGTGTTTTTGGATTTCTAGGCCAATACAATCTCCGTTGAAGGTTATCATATAAGGTTATCATATAAAACGTATATTTTTGTTTCATATACAATAGAGATTATATTATTCTCTGTGTTTAAATCGAGAGGGTCTGTTGCATCGCTCTTGCTTAAGTAGCTATAAATGGCCCATCACTGCACACAACTATAGTATCACTTATAAATACTGGATCCCCGAAGGTTATTTCACCGCAACCTATATAGATAGAGCATCAGAGCATCTAGTCGACCAAAAGAAAAGAAAGATCCTTAGAGCTGCACAGAGGAAGAAGTCCTAGGGAGAACGATCGAGAAGAGATTCCACCAGAGTCCGGTCATGACCGACATGAGGAAGGCATGGAACAAGAAGCGTCACCTAAGGAGGAAGAATTATGGATAGATAATCCAGAAGCTCTCCAATTAAGAGCTCCCAATGAAGGAACAACCCTCTCTCCATTGAATCTGCATACTCGAATACAGACTATTGCCGAATAAGACCTCCGACTATGAGCTTGAAAATGGACATGGCGCATCGATTGACCCTCTCGATTTAAACCACGTACTTGAAAAAGGACATGGCACATGGATTCTGTGAAACTACGGACATGGCTCATCGATTCATGTGAAAATTATCAACCCAGATGAATTTCCTTCGACCCATGACAAATAATGGTTTTTATATATTTATATGTTTCTTGCTTTGTTGTGCCCCTCCACCAAACCTTTTGTTTCATATACAACAAATATTATTTTTGATAACCTTCGGTTCCTCAATTGATAACCTTCAATGGAGATTATTCTTGATAACCACAGAGATTATATTATTCTTGATAACCTCAATTGTATAATATAATCTGTTTATTCACCTATCTCTCTTATCTCTTATCTCTGTTTTATATTTATATATGTTTTAGTGTGTATTATTGGTAACCTTATGTGATCTATGAGATTACAACAACGGAGATTATTCTTGATAACCTTCGGTTCCTCAATTGATGAGGGTGGTGGGGTTATTGGTGTATTCATCTCTGTGGAACTCTAGTCGACAGAAATTTCGTTCTCGTCGGTTGTCGAGTCATCATCAACTTGTAGTTGGTTGATGTCGACTTCTGTTGTCGATGGTCCACTACAACTATTTTCCCGCAGTACTGAATGGTCTATTTCTTCTAAAGTTGTGTTTGGCGGGGGGGAGGAACTCCTGCATGTGTTGGTAAGAGCAAGTGGATACTTCGGTGGGAGGGTGCCGCTTGAAAGGTCACCCAATTCCCCTCCTCTGGTCGATGTATAATGAGGTTTCATCTAGTATACGTGTCGTCACCTAGTCGAATCCATATACTGAAGTCACCAGCTTGTAGTCGGAGGTATTCTTTGACAATATTCTGTATTTGATTATGTGGATTCAATGGAGAGAGATTTGTTCCTTCATTGGGAGCTCTTAATTGGAGAGCTTTTGTCTGCTCTATCCATGATTCTTCCTCCTTAGGGGATGCTTCTTGTTCCATGCCTTCCTCATGTCAGCCATGACCCAACTAAGGCGGACTCTCTTCTCGATCGTTCTCCCTAGGACCTCTTCCTCTGTGCAACTCTAATGCTCTTTCTCAACTTTTGGTCGACTACATGCTCTAATGCTCTATCTGTATAGGTTGCAGTGAAATAACCTTCGGGGATCCATTATTTATAGGTGATGTTGTGGTTGTGTGTAGCGATGGGCCATTTCTAGCTACTTAAGCAAGAGCGATGCAACAGACCCTCTCGATTTAAACGCAGAGAACATGGCTCTTCCACATTGGTTTTTTGGTCATGGCCTAACTTGGGGCTTCTAAGATTTTTTTTTCTTTTTCTTTTTTTAATCTGAATGAGGAAATCCTGTAGGACGGACATGACGCATGGATTCTGTGAAGCTACGGACATGGCACATGGATTCTGTGAAACTACGGACATGGCACATCGATTCATGTGAAAAATTATCAACCCAGATGAATTTCCTTCGACCCATGACAAATAATGGTTTTTATATATTTATATGTTTCTTGCTTTGCTGTGCCCCTCCATCGAACCTTTTGTTTCATATACAATGGAGATTATTCTTGATAACCTTCAGTTCCTTAATTGAAAAACTTGAACGGAGATTATTCTTGATAACCTCAATTGTATAATATAATATGTTTATTCACCTATCTGTCTTATCTCTTGTCTCTGTTTTATATTTATATATGTTTTAGTGTGTATTATTGGTAACCTTATGTGATCTATGAGATAACAACAATGGAGATTATTCTTGATAACCTTTGATTCCTCAATTGATAACCTTCAGTTCCTCAATTGAAAAACTTGAACGGAGATTATTCTTGATAACCTCAATTGTATAATATAATCTGTTTATTCACCTATCTGTCTTATCTCTTGTCTCTGTTTTATATTTATATATGTTTTAGTGTGTATTATTGGTAACCTTATGTGATCTATGAGATTACAACAACAGAGATTATTCTTGATAACCTTTGATTCCTCAATTGATAACCTTCAGTTCCTCAATTGATAAGGGTGGTGGGGTTATTGGTGTATTCATCTTTGCGGAACTCTGGTCGATGGAACTTCCATTCCCGTCAGTTGTCGAGTCGTCATTGACTTGTAGTCGGTTGATGTCGAATTCTACTGTTGATAGTCCAGTGCAACTATTTTCCCACAGTTCTGAATGGTCTGTTTCTTCTAAAGCTATGTTTGGCGGGGGGGAGCTCCTTCATGTGTCGGTAAGAGCAAGTGGATACTTCGGTGGGAGGGTGCCACTTGAAAGGTCACCCAAATCCCTTCCTTTGGTCGATGTATAATGAGGTGTCATCTAGTATACATTTCATCGCCTAGTCGAATCCATATACTGAAGTCACCAGCTCATAGTTGGAGGTCTTCTTCGACAATAGTCTGTATTCAAGTATGCCAATTCAATGGAGAGAGGGTTGTTCCTTCATTGGTAGCTCTTAATTGGAGAGCTTATGGCTTCTCTATCCACAATTATTCCTCCTTAGGGGATGCTTCTTGTTCCATGCCTTCCTCATGTCAGCCATGACCTAGCTCTGGCGGACTCTCTTCCCGGTCCTTCTCCCTAGGACTTCTTCCTCTGTGTAGCTCTAAGGCTCTTTCTCGTCTTTTGGTTGAATGGATGCTCTGATTCTCTGTCTGTATAGGTTGTGGTAAAATATCCTTCGAGGATCTAGTATTTATAGGCGATGTTGTGGTTGTGTGCAGCGATGGGCCATTTCTAGCTACTTAAGTAAGAGTGATGCAACAGAACCTCTCGATTTAAATGGAGAGAACATGGCTCTTCCGCGTTGGTTTTTTGGTCACGGCCTAACTTGGGACTTGTAGGATTCTTTTTCTTTTTCTTTTTTTAATATGAATGAGGAAATTCTGTAGGACGGACATGGCACATGGATTATGTGAAACTACGGACATGGCGCATCGATTCATGTGAAAATTATCAACCCAGATGAATTTCCTTCGACCCATGACAAATAATGGTTTTTATATATTTATATGTTTCTTGCTTTGATGTGCCCCTCCACCAAACCTTTTGTTTCATATACAATAGAGATTATTCTTGATAACCTTCTTGATAACTGTGGTTATACAATTAAGATTATTCTTTATAGTTGCAGTGGTTTTGTTGCCGGGACCAATGTTGTAATCTCACAGATCACATAAGGTTATCAATAATACACACTAAAACATATATAAATATAAAACAGAGACAAGAGATAAGACATATAGGTGAATAAATAGATTATATTATACAATTGAGTCCGTACAACATAGAGAACTGAACTAAGTTCTCATCTAGCTCAACAGCCTAATATATCTGATTACAGAACGGTTACAAAATAACTACTTGTCGGTTCGGTGAATTGACACGGCCTTAGGTGGTCGACCTAATCTCTAGATTTAGTTGGACGACCGACTTAGTCGGCTGATCAACTAAGTCGGCCCATCGACTTAGTCGGCTGATCGACTAAGTCGGCTCTCATTCAAGTCGACTTATCAACTTTCTCCTTCTACAGGTATCATGTCTAAACTAGCATATAGGTTAGGTTTCATCACTGTTTGCATTTTGTATGACCTTGTGATCGTTTCATTATAGCCTTTGGTACGAACCCACTCTATTATGTCATGGAACCTTCTTGTTGTTTTAGAAGTGGCATGATATGAGTTGTAGAGATTGACCTTACATGGGTACCCTAGTTAGCACCTTATATGCATTTGGTGCCCATTTTGACATTTTGTCCCTTAGGGTGTGGGAGTCCATTGTATAGTATTTCCATGACATTTCGCAAGAGCCTCATACTCCTCTTGATCTTTTGTTGGCCTATTTCCCTCAGGACTCCCTTATGTCAAGTTGTAATTGCATTATCATGAGCTTTACCTGCCTTATTGAGCTTTATGTCAGCTTCTCTAACATTGAGTTTCAGCCATATAGCCCAATATTGTCTCATGTCTAGGCATGCAGAGTGATTTTATATATCCGTTGCATCTTGATTCCCTATTTTTACCTGCGGGGGGTTTTCCCCCAAGTGTCACTATCTTACACATGTATCCTTGCATTGAGCATAGGTATGTTCCACTACTTGGAACTAGTTTTTTTTCCCTATGACACTCATCTCCTCCTAGTCTGTAAGTATAAAGTAGTTTTATTCTTTTTCAAACTTTTTAAATATTTGAAAAAGTCCAAAAAAATAAAAAAAACCAAAAAGACGGACAAGGAAAGATGTTATTTTTGGCAGTTGTCAAGTCGTGTCGCCTTCAAATAGACCACTGTATATCACATCCATGGGTTGGGTTTATAGTTTGACTTTAGGAGCTGTACTCGTTTATTTGAGTTTATCTCTGCTGACTGGTTAAGCTTCCAGTCCCCATGGAGCCTCTGTCGATGCCTCCTGTGTCATAGAGATGTCCCAGTTTTGTATATCGAGTCTATGCTGCCTTTATTCAGTCACCATTCGTCGTTATGCTCTTGTTCGAAGGAAGTTAAAACCTGAGTCGGCCATTCCTCAGTTACCTTGACTTTGCATGTCGGCCATTCCCAGTACAGTTACTAGTTCATGCACCTTATGATCAAGTCCTTCCACATTATACAGCTTTGCTGAGTACCTCATGTTGGATGATGGGGGATGCCTTAATGCCCTCCTTCCAATGGATTTCATCCCATTTACTTCAGATCATTTATTTTGGGATTGGAATCTAGAGTCATCTTTGAGTGCCTTGAGACTTGCATTCATCAATCGCGCGTTCTCTCACCATCAACAGTATTTGGGAATATATCAATGTCCCCTGATCAATGGATCCTCTCAAGTGTTCAACCTCAATACATTTATTCACACTTGTTAGTTTGCATTCTAGTACCTTGATTCCCATTTTCATTATCAGTGGGTGATCTCGCGTCTGTTAATTGTATACATCAATGACCAGTAATCAAACGATGGACTACTATGTTCGACCTCGACACCTCTATTCACATAGTAGGACATGTACTCCTAGCAGTTTGTGTAGAAGACCTTCCAGATTGGTGGCATCTCTTATATGCTACCTCCTTGATCGTGCCATTGTTCATGAGATTTCAGCTCTCGTGACTTGATTCCAGTATATGTTAGACATTTCCAGCTATTATGGAGATCTTGATCCATTATATATCTTCAGCCATTATGGAGATCATGATCCTTTGTATATCTTCAGCCATTATGGAGATCGTGATCCTTTGTATATCTTCATTATGGAGATTCTGATCTATGTGTATTGTACGTAGCGATGACCACTTATGTGATATCTTGTATCATGCCTATTCATGGCTATTGTACTCTTATGTATCCGAAACTACTATATGTATTTGCAGTTATTTGCAGAGTTGTATCATTGTACTATGCTGATTGGGTGGTTGGTCTTCCATTTGGGATCCTTCATCACTCCACTTCTGGGATGGAATTATAATGTATTTCGTCCATCGTATGACCCCTTTGACCTCACACATTGGGGGGCATCTGTTATAGCTGATTTGAACACTCCATGTGAATCACACTTGTATGGCCTTCCCCTATCCCTCTGTAGACTCCTTAGACCCCTTGGACCATTTTTTGTCCTTTGATGTTTCCTTGACCATCCCTAAAAACATGTGAAAATTAATACATGCAACTTTTAAACCCCTAATCGCATATATACGCGGTTTTGACCCCTAAAACCGCGTACATCAGGATGTGTGCATAATCCAAATCCTTTTGTAGTTTTCCTTAACATGGATCTGACTCACTTGACTCTTGGCCTTCCATATGCCTTGATATCGCTCGGATTCGACCTTTCATTACCCCTTTGAGAAAGCTATATAAGGAACTCTTTGGTACATTGAAGGCATCTGAGAGAATTGAGAGCAAAGAAACTATGGTCCATTGTTGCCAGAACTTGTGCTTGAGTCTACATCCCTTTGTCCCTTGGAGCACTTTTGTGTTCTTCCCAAGCTTGCATTTTCTTGTGAGCTTGCTATCGAGAGATGGAGGATTGAGGTGGTGGAGGACCAAGTGGCTGATTGAGTTTCTCTGATTCACAGATGTGCCGACAGAAGTTGTATCCATTGTAAAATCTGATTTTATATTAACAGAAATATTTTTTCTTGTCCAATAATGTATGTTTGAATTAATATTTTATCCATGGATGATTTCAAATGCTTATACATTGTTGATTATATATGCTAGAATAGATCTAACACCAAGATATATAGTATTCTTGTCTTGTTTACTTGTTATTGAGGAAGTGATTTATCAATTCAAGTTGAAGTTGGAAAGCTCAACGGGGATCTACTTCAACCATCCAAAATAAGGGACGAGGTTTGATCCTTTAGTGTTAGATATTTAATTTCTATTGCATATTGGAAAGGATTGATTTCTGGATTCAAGTTGTCTGTTGTGGTACCCCAAACCATAGGAATTTCTCTCCGTAACATCATAAACCTGACAGATTCTTGGGGTGCACAATATACAGTTTCTTCTTTTATTCTATTCGATCACACCAATTAAATTGAACTCATTTATTACTTAACCATAATCAAAAGATTAATATCGTACAAAATGCAATCACTCCAATGCTAACTCACATAAGAAAATATCACTAAATACTATAATAAGGCACCAACATTATATTAGTCACATGACCATGACAATTACATATTAACCTTGTCCTTTAGTTATGGTTAACACACTCCTTCTCAAGATACCATATATTGTACTCGATCTCCTAGGCACCATCGTCAAAGGTGAAGTATGAATATCCTGAGTCAGCTGAGGAGCAAAAAACAAGGTTAGATGAATTTAGATGATAAGAGAAACTAATTTATAAATTATGTACATATACAAGTTGATTTTCTCTACACTGGAAGACATCTTGTGCCTTTCCACCCTTGGAACACATCTTGTGCAACCACCACTTGAAAGTCATGCTAATTCAATGTACATAATAGTACGATAAATCAAATTATAAATGTAAATATGTAAGCTACATAATAAGCTTGAAACATTATAAAATATTTCCATAAACAAAGTTGACCATTACATATATTACTCTAGTTTGAAAATGACGTGTGCAACTGAAAGCATGTGTACTACTTTCCTCCCAACTATTTACTCTATTTGGCATATGTTATTCCACCTAGAGTCACCCTCAATCTGGGAGAGGAATCCAATAAGGTAAAGAATAAATCTATAACCTTTCCCAAGATCTCTAACATGATCTAAGGTTAACCACTCAGTTATAAAATAAATAAATAAAACATAGAACTAAATTGCAGTTAACCGGGCACACAAAATATAGAATTTACAAAATAGTTTTAGCACTTTACAAGGGTTGATACCCTTTTGGAATAACCCTAACTTTCCTTGATCAATTCTCCCATAGGTTCTACAAGACTTAGAACTTGACTTTGTTTTATTTAAGATGTGGATCATACCAAGTGTGGATCTCTCAGATATGAGATTGGGCATCTCGTAAGCTAGATCAGAATGCCAAAGGGAAACCTTTATACAGAGTTCAACACTCTATTGATCTAGAAATCAACAACTCAAAAGCTCGACCAAAATGAAATATACAGGAAAAACACATATACAATATTTGAAACCACTCAGGCCACAATTCAGATGCAGTCAGATTCTTTCTAGGCTAAAAATGCAGCTAATATTTAATATATATGTATATCTCAAATAAGAGTCCTTCCATATCAAAACATAGATCATAATCAACACATTTACATATGAAAAGTCACAGTCCTTCTAAGTCAAAACTAAGATATTATTTAACATATATACAGATCTCAAACATAGAGTCTTCCAAACCAAAACAATAGTAAATGACATGTATTCGGATCTCAAATGAAATCGTATTCTTTTTCAGCCATCAAATCACAAATAATATTTAACAAATATACATATCTAAAACACGAATTCTTCCAAATCCAATTCTGATAGTAAATAGAATGAATTCAACTCTAAACTCACATTTAAATCGCAAAGAATATTTCACAAATATATAGATCTAAAACATAGATTCTTCCTAATCAAATGTCGATGAATTCAACTCTCAAATCCCATTCAAATCGCAAAGAATAATTTACAAATATACATATCTAAACCATATATTATTCCAAATCAAACGTCGATAGTAAATAGCATGAATTCAACTCTCAAATCACATTCAAATAGCAAAGAATATTTTTCAAATCGCATTCAAATCGCTTGGGGTTCAACAATCCATGAGTCACGAGGATTGACATTGGAGAAAGATACTATTAATATTGGAAAGCAAGAGAGGAAGGGTATGACATTTACAACAATATATCGAGTTGAAGATTTGGAAGGTCTACGATTTCAACCTCCATTCTCATATGATCGATATGAGAAGATGTCAAAACTACAAGGTGTGAAGATAAAACAAGATGAAGAAGATAGATTGAGAATGATCATGATGTGAACCATATTTTCATTCATTTAATCATTTCAAAATTATTGTCTCTATTTTCTAGTTTAACAATTTATTCAATCCTTAATACTTATTACTTACATTGAGATAATCCTCATAATTCCATATGTGTTTTCAACTTAACCTATTCCTTACAATGTTGATCAAACTCTAGTTTTGTGTCGCCACCCCGAACTGAAACTAGCCTAGATCCAAATCCTTGGCTCTATCAAGTGCCAAGAGGGATCAAATATCCTGAGGTGCAATCCTCTTCTCAGGTACTGCAATCAAGGAGGTTTGCACCTCGGGATATTTGATCCCTCTTGGCCCTTGACAGAGCCTAGGATTTGGATCTAGGATAGTTTATGATCAACATAGATTCATTTAAACCAAAATCTATCAAACATGTAAAAAACATTCGAACCACTTAGTTTTTTTAAATACTTTTCATTTGATTTTAATTTTTTAT
>LPNX010116606.1:121011-161412 GCA_001517045.1 Pseudotsuga menziesii
AACTTTTGTATTAATAGCTGATTTTTCAATCAATTATCTCCTGGCAAGAAATATTCATGGTTTATTGTGTTTGTTATTGCATCAGCTAGATTTCACCTGTTTCTTATATTTCGATCAAGCAGATCTGGCAAACATATTTTTCGTAGCTGATTCTACTGGAATTCTTGAATCTACTCGTGATTTTTAAAATGGTTAAGGAAACCAGTTACTACGACATGCTGGGAATAAGTCCCACAGCCACCGAAAGAGAGATTAAGAAATCTTATTACATGAAGGATAGGGAAGTTCATCCTGATAAAAATCCAAATAATCCTCAAGTGGCATACAGTTTTCAGGTATTGGGAGAATCTTACCAAATTCTCAGTGATCCAACACAATGAGCATCATATGATGTACTTGGAAAAGTGGGTGTATCAACGGGAACACTGATAGATCCGGAAGAATATTTTTCTATGATGTTTGGAAGTGATTTATTTGAATAGTATATAGGCCATCTTTCAACAATTTCAATGCGTTCTTTCATGATGTCTACTTAAGGGGGACAGATAGATACCATTAAACTACTAGAGAACTATGAAAGAGAAGAAAATATCTCACGGATTTTGGAATATTGTCTTAATCAGTATGTATAAGGTGACAAAGAAGGGTTTATACAAAAATATATATCTAAGGTTCAACGCCTCAATGATACATCTTATGGAGTCGATGCGCTGCACACAATTGGTTACATATATGAAAGACAACCGTCAATGGAACTTGGGAAGAAAGCCATATATTTGGGTGTGCCTTTTATAGTTAAATGGTTCAGATACGAAGTGCATTATATAGTTGAATGGTTCAAAAATAAATGGCATTTTATAAAATCTCTTGTCACTACAGCTATAAGTGCTTTTGCACTACTAAAATTACTACTAAATATGAAATGGAAGCTAACTATAGAGAATTATTCTAACAATAATCTGAAATCATTTATACATTCAAACAAAGAATTGTTTATTGACTCTATTTTAAAAATAAGTGTGCCTGATATTGAAGGAACCCTCTCAAATGTGTGCCAGATGATGTTGCAAGATAATAGTGCAAGGAAAGAAGATCTTCAAGCTCATGCAAAGGGCTTAAAAACTCTTGGAAAAATTTTCCAAACTGTGAAACTACAAAATGAACATGGAACTCCAAAAAGAGATAGTGCTCCAAGGTTGGCTAAGGAAGATTCAACACCCTGGTTTTGACCCCGTGGTATTGAATTGCATATGATGTAAATAGCGTTAATGAATCATGGCTTGGCGATCAAGGAAAAGGCCCCACCATGGATTTATTGTTTTATGTTTTGGCAATTAAAATCGATGATGACAGTTTATGTGCTAGCTAGGAACAATATGTTTTGAGACATCATGTAACTAAGCAATTAATAAAAATACCGCAACTAGGTATGCGCTACAACGTTAAAGAGATGGGGGTATGATTTCAAAAGGAATAGGGAGAACCTATAAAGCTTTCAACTACCCATTTTTTCTAACGGAGAACCTATAAAGATTTCAACTACCCCTTTTTTCTTTTGTGCCCAGTAACTTAAAAATTTGTTGGGGAAGTTACTGCATGGGGATGGGAAGAGTATGGGAGTCAAATTTGAATTTGGGAAGCCACCCATTTTTGGAAAATGTGTTTTTGATTTATTGGGAAAGTAAATGGTTGGAAATGCATTCCCAAGCCATTATTTACCCACATATTTCATTCCTCACCCATTCTATTCATTTTTGGGTTCTCTCACATAGTAGGAAGATGGCTGAGCTCTCTCCTTCACGATCTCTACCATTTTCTTCACTTCTCCATGCCCACAATTTTTTTTTGTGTTGTTGGATGAATGGGAAGAAGGGAACCACAATCTTGGGGTTTGAAAATGTCGTTTTTCCCCTATGAGCAAGCTGGGAGATTCCCTCATGTTTTTCTACATTTTCCCTAATTTCTCCAAGATGGCAAACCCATTTTTGTGTAGTTAAGTGAATGGGAAAAGGAGGCCCACAACTTGGGTGTGTATGGAGGTCTTTTCAGCTCCTACAATTCCCAGAAACGTTTTTTGAAATCGTATTTCTCTCAGAGGGTTTTTTCCCCCTTTTTCTAGTTTGTTTTGGTTGCAAACCCACATTTTTTTTGTCATGCTCAGTTGATGGGAAGATAGATCTACGCTTTGGATATTTGAAGAGGTCATTTTTTCCCACGTGAAGTCCCTATACATCTCTGAAATCGAATATTCTATCAGAGGGTTTTTTTCCCTTGTTTCCTTTCTGTTTTGGCTTTTAGGACGTTTTTTTCCATACCCAGCAATTGTATTTTTGTTGTGAAGTGCATCCTTGGGTTGTCTTGGCCACATAAGTCCAAAAAACCCATCTGCCAGTAGGTTTGGCTGTGTTTTTGTGTGAAGGTTTGCTTGGATGAGAAATTCCATGGAACCTATTTGTCATTTGGATGACTATGTTTTGATGTAAGGGTTGGATTAGCTGAGTAAGTCCAAGGAACCCATGTTCTATTGGCTTATTTCCTTAGTATCCCATGAAACCCATTTTTTTATTGGTCGAGCTTAACAGTCTGTGAAACCCAACGGTGTGTTGGCTTGACTGTAGGTGTATGGTATTGCTATGAGTAAGCCTGTTGTTCTCTAGCTCCTTCTGGAAATCATGGCCATCTAGAGGGTGGCACTAATGCTTAGAGATTGATGATCAGACCAACCTATGGTTTGGTAGAACGTTGGAGCGACATAGCTAGTTGCGGGAAAGCTTCTTCTCAAGATAATCATTTCTTGTATTTAACTCTACAACAGTATTTGTTTTGTAAATTATCATGAACATGTTGAATGCTTGAATGTGAATGAATTTGTTTACTTCCATTTTTTAATTAATTATAAATATGCATGTGTATGTATTTAGTTCAAGGTGTTTATGTTTATATTCATGGGGCTAGATTGCCTAGTTTGATAGCAACAACAGCAGTGTAGGTAGCGTCCTCTCCATGGTTGGGGTGAGGGGTGGGGACGTGACAGAAGAATACAACAACTATGCAAGTATTCCTGATACATCACCAACGACTCCTTTCGACTGGACTCCACTTTCCTATCAAGGTTTTGGACAAAGATCCTTGATTCGTTAATTAATGGATGCCATTTTTCAGTTTGCGAATGATCTTTCACAAAAGATTTTTTCTATATTTGAATTTAATATGTTTGATCATTAGCAACTTTTATAGTTTTTTTATTCTTGATATGTTATTGTGGACTGGCCTACTTTAGTATGACCTTTCATCTCCTTAATCCATTTTAAAGAGATCATAAATATTTTTAATGAGACGTCTTGGTTTTCTTAAGTTACAAGTTACCATTATATGTGGTTTCCAGGTTGTTCGATATACTCTTGGGAGGTTACTGTTTCCATGGTTAAAAAAATATTTTTAATAAACTTACAAGTACTTTCATCTATATATTTTTCTGTGTTATTCATAACTTATGCTCTCATTGTTAATATAAATCCTTCTATTTACATTGCTCCTAAAGTTTATCTAATTTATAATATTTTCTAATTTTAATATTAATACAAAATACTATTTTTTGGACATTGTTTTTTATCTTAGACCTTTTGGAGTTCATTTATGTGGCACATTATTGATATGAAATCATTGGGTTTATCCACTTTTGTTATATTTCCATGGGATTTGGATGATTAGGAATGAATGGGATTGTGGGAAACTAATAATATGGTAGTGCAAATATAGCATCCTTATATGCTAGTCTAGGCTATGACATCATTAAATGGATGTTTTTCTTTTGACAGTAATTTATTGAGACAATGCCATTCCCAATCGAGAGTACTACCATGATGTGTACTTGGCTTAAAACATTCAATAAAGAATCTTAGGATAAGTAGCCATTAGTGGGGTATCTACTCCTAGAATGTCACCCAAGACTCGCACCTAACATCAACTACATGCAACAACCAATTTTCTCCAATAGATGTCCCACACAAAAAAAACATTCTTGGGAATTCAAACCATGGTCGGGAATTTAATTTCCTACACTTAACCATCAAGCATCCAGACTAGACCTTATTGATGGTGTTGTATGAATATTTTTGATATTATTATTACCTATTCAATATTACCTTATTGATGGTGTTGTATGAATATTTTTCATATTATAATTGCCTATTCAATATGAGGGGATCCAATGGAAAAGCATGAAATTGTAGGAGAATGATATTGAAAACTCAAAAATTAATTTGATTCTTGTATATGACTAAACACTTATCCATTTTCATATTTCAACATTAAAGAATGAGAGTTTTATCTAGGCTTTGTGAAGAATTTAATAGTATTGGACCATGGTATTGTTTTGATGTAATCCTATGGCTCAGGTATTGTTGTGATGTAATACTGTAATTACTTGACTTTAAAGAGAAGGAAATTGGTATGCCCATTGGTGTTGCATCATTTCTTCTTCATTCTTTTTTTTTATCTTGAACATGGTATCAGAGCATATGGACTGATCCATTCCTTTTGTCTTGGGTAATCCTTTTCACAGTGGAAAGAACACACACATGGAGTTTGTGAATGAATTTGGAACACATCAAGGAATAAGGTGTATTTTGTTTTATCTCTTGGACTACCAACACACCTTTTCCCTATGAGGAGCTATGACACATTTTCTCCAATGCACCCTTTTCTCAACGAAAGTGTGGTGCCAACGCACTTTCCATTCAAACAAAGTGCAATACCAACACACTATTCATTTATCCAAAGTGCGGCAATACAGACTCCATTTTTCCAAATGGCTAACCCAAAGTTGCATCGACAAGTGCGTTTCCCCATGGATTTCAGGAGCTACCAATGCACATCAAGCTTTTAATCTTCTTGCATCCACCTACAAGGGAAAAAAACAGGTAAAAACAGTAAGATTGCAAACTCTTCGACTTCAGTTTGAAAGTTTGAAAATGAAGGAAACAGAAACTATAGATTAGCTTATGACTAGTATTCTAGGCATTGTAACCCAATTTCAAACCTATGGCAAACCTTTAGAATAGAAGGTAGTTATTCAAAATATTCTAAGGTGTCTCACAAAAAAAATTCTATGGTAGAGACTACCATAGAAGAAACAAAAGATCTTCCTCAATTCACCCTAGAAGAGTTGATTGGATCCCTTGTATCTCATGAAGCTCAATTCAATCAAGAAGAAGAGTCATTGATCAATTCTCTCAACACCCAATATTACCTCAATAGAGCTTGAGGAACAAGAGGATAAGGTAGAGGAAGAAGAGGTCGAGGGCCTCCTCATACAGATGAAAAAACCAATCATGAATATTCACATCACTCAAAACACTCTCACAACTCTCAAGTTCATAGGGGGAGAGGCAAGAGATGGATCAATAAGTCCAATATTCAATGTAACTACTACAAAAAGTATGGCCACTATGAACAAGAATGGAGAAACAAGCAAGTAGACTGGAACAGTGGCAGAGACAATGTCTCTAAAGTGCTCATATTAGATCAGATCATATGGTGGAGGTGAATATGATTCACATGAATTTACAGATTTTTGCAATCAGCATGGCATTTAGAGACAATTCACCACCAAATACTCTCCACATCATAATGGAGTTTATGAACGAAAGAACCAAACCATCATGAACATGACATGTATCATGGTGTCGCATAAGAAGTTACAATATGAGTATTGGTATAAAGTTGTTGCATGCTCAGTTTACTTGCTCAACAGATCACCCATCGTGAGTGTCCAGGACAACATTCCTGAAGAAGCCTGGAGTGGTGACTAAGATTAGTGTTTCACATCTAAGTTTTTTTTCTATTTCATTTTCTCATGTACCTATTGAACTTAGAAGAAACCTCAATAATAAGATTGAGAACTCTATTTTATTTTGATATTAATTTATTGCACAAAGAAAGCATGTCATTCCTAGTCGGGAGTACTAGAGTGATTTGTAGGTCGCTTAAAACATCCAATAAAGAATCTTACACTAAGTAGTCATGAGTGGGGTATGTACTTCAATAAATTCACCCAAGACTTGCACCTAGCAGAAACTATACGCAACAACCAATTTTCTCAAGACAGATCACCCATGACAATAAAAAAAAATATTCTTGGGAATTCGAACCTTGGCAGGGAATTTCATTTCCTACACTTAACCCTTAAGAATCAAGCCTAGACTTTATTGATGGTGTTGTATGTATATTTTTCATATTATTATTACCTATTCAATATTACTTTATTGATGGTGTTGGATGAATATTTTTCATATTATTATTACCAATTCAATATTAGGGGATCCAATGGAAAAGCATGGAATTTTACGAGAATGATATGGAAAACTCGACAATTAATTTGATTCTTGTAAATGACTAAACACTTATCCATTTGCAGATTTGAGCATTAAAGAATGAGAGTTTTATGTAGGTTTTGTGAAGAATTCAACAGTATTGGTCCATGGTATTATTGTAAATTTGTAGTACCTACAAAAAGGTACACACAAGTAAATTTGCAGTTCCTAAATCACTACAAGCCAAGTTACATTTAAATAAATTTAATTTATGTTACATGCAATACCTTTTTTAATAAATGTATTGTTAGCTAGACCTATTTCCTTTCACAGGTCAAATATATGGAGTGGTTTCCCCAAAAAATAATGAATGGGGTTCTGACTATTGGTTGGCTCGTTGCTTAGAGGGGAAAAAAACCAATCTTGAACCTATTATAGATGATGGAAATATTGAATTCCCAACTAGATCGATGGTTATAAAAGGGGAGTACTTGACACTAGCAGCACAACAAAAAAGGAAGGGTGGGTATGTATTTCAGGATTATAGAGTGGGAACTATTGTATACCAATTCACCAACCTGGTAGTTGGTATAAACATCAATATGCACACACTTTCGAACAAAAATAGGGCACACGTATGATAGTTTCTACCTCATTTAGAGCATGAGAGATTGATGGTCTCCATCGGAAACATATATGATCCAGATGGCCTACTCGAGTGAGTGCATTGTCAGGTTCTACTAGATTGTCTAGTGTGGGTAGATTGTCAGGTAAGTTATTTAAACTTTAAAGTGCTTTTGAAGCACAATTTCAATACCATTTACCTATACAATTTCAATACTAACTTATTATTGATGAATACCATTTACATGCATCCTATTATTCACAGTATATTGGACAGTATAAACACGATCCTACACCCTTAGGTGAGTTATCTATAAATAATGTTTGCCCAATTTCTTTGGGTTCTCTTTTTTTTTTTTTTCTGACGAGAGTACTAATGTTTATCCTTTTGTGTTCCTAGGATAAAAACATGATATATTTCTCATTGGAGGCACCAAGAACTAACGATGTCTTTAGATACCACCAAATAGAATTCAAAAAATAACATGCTCTAGAGTTGTTGCAATTTACTTTTAATGAATTTGTTTTATATTAATGCACATTTAATTACATTAATCCTTTATGATGACCGATTTTAATTAACTTACAAGAAGAGTTGAGGGATGTTAAATATATTTTGATCGATGAAATGAGTTCTATTAGAAAAAATCTATTAATCAGAATAAATTCAAGACTTCAACAAGCCTTCCTTGAAAATGCTAATATACCTTTTGAGTGGAAGATCAATTATATTGGTCGGTCATTTTGGACAATTGCCACTTGTCATAGATAAGCTTGTATATGCATTGAAATGTATTACAAAATAATTGTGGAACACATTCACATCAGTTGTGACCCTTGATATTGTGTTTCGATCGAACTAACAAAGCAATCAGCAAATATATTTTTGTAATTTGTTAATGAATATTAGAGATGCAGTTCCAACAATAGAGGATTGGAAATTACTGATGACTCATACAGATACTTTCTTGGATGATTCAATGAAAAATTCAATCGATAAGGCAATACATTTGTTTGTGACAAATGATGATGTAAACTTTCATAACAAGTGTTTAATAAGAGGTCTAAACCATCCCATTGCAACCAATATTGCTACATCTGTAAGAAGCAACTATTGTACAGAAGGAGATGAAGAAGGGTTGGAACTTGAATTAGTGATAACCATAGGAGCAAGGGAAATGTTTACATCAAACCTATGGACTGATGCAGGACTCATCAATGGTTCTCTTGGAGTTATACAACAAATTGTATATAACCCTAGAAGTTCTCCTCCAGAACCACCCACATATGTTTTAATAAAATTTGATAATTATGTGGGGGTACCATGGGATGAATCATTTGCTCAAGTTGTTCCTATTACATCTATAGAAATAAGTACCAAAACACAATTTCCATTGAAACTTACTTGGGTTTTAACAATCCATAAGTCACAAGTATTGGCATTGGACAAAGCTACTATTAATATTGGAAAGCAAGAGAGGCAGGGTATGACGTTTACAACAATATCTCAAGTTAAAGATTTGGAAGGTATATGATTTCAAACTCCATTCTCATATGATCGATATGAGAAGATGTCAAAACTACCAGGTGTGAAGATAAAAAAAGATGAAGAAGATAGATTGAGAATGATCATGATGTGAACCATATTTTAACTTATTTAATCATTTCAAATTATTGTCTCTATTTTCCAGTTTAACAATTTATTCAATCCTTAATACTTATTACTTACATTGAGATAATCCTCATAATTCCATATGTGTTTTCAACTTAACCTATTCCTTACAATGTTGATCAAAATCTAGTTTTGTGTCGCCACCCCAAACTGAAAATAGCCTAAATCCAAATCCTTGGCTCTATCAAGTGCCGAGATGGATCAAATATCCCGAGGTGCAAACCTCTTCTCAAGTATTGCAATCAAGGAGGTTTGCACCTCGGGATATTTGATCCCTCTCGGTGCTTGATAGAGCATAGGATTTGGATCTAGGCTAGCTTATGATCAACATAGATTCATTTAAACCAAAATCTATCAAACATGTAAAAAAAATTCAAACCACTTAGTTTTTCTTAATACTCTTAATTTGATTTTAATTTTTTATTTAGTAAACCTACAAAAAAAGATATTAATAATTGACTCATACAACTTTGTGAGGCAACATAACTTTTTTAGTTCGATAAATCTAACCACAAATCCCTTACAAGTTTTTCGATGAGAGTTGTGGTCCCACAATATATATATATATATATATATATATATATATATATATAGATAACACTTAATATGCCTTCCATTCGGGCATCATCCGTGTTGGCAAGGGTTTTGGGCAAGTGAGTTTCATAGCGTCGTAGTTGTTGGAGAAACCCACCAACAAAGCCTCATCGACAGGGGTTCTCACTTTGTCGATGCCTGTTGGAAAGCAACACCCCTGATGCATTTTGAACACAAATAATTTCAAATAGGTAATCTTTGATCGACATTTGATATTTTCACCTGGATCAACACTCATCATGGATACTCTAGGAGTTCCCTAAGAATATTTGATTCTTGAGGCACTCCTGATAGAAGTTTAATTGATTCATCAATTCATAAGGATTAGCATCAGCATTTGATTCTCATGATCTTAAACCCTCATTTCTTCTAATCATCTTGAAAACTATAATTATAGAAGTTAGTAGCTCCTATTTGCATTTCCACTTATCACTCATGCATGTTTAAAATCAAATGAATTTATGATTATTAATTCATACAAGCTACTACATGGTGTGATAACTGTTACTGTTTAGTTCATATAGGAGACCTAATAAATCTTTATCACTTCTGAATTATTTATCTTATCTTGTTGGTCATAAGGTTTTAAAGTGTACTTAATATAATTTTCATATGCCACACATTACTATACACTTATCCTTATTTCAAAAATTATATTTCTGAAATAAGTTAGTGTTAAAGTTTGCCATGAGGGTATAAGATGACTTTTAGATTTTTTGACATAGGTTTCGTTACATTATAAATTATTTCCTGATCATTTTTTTTAATAACCTTGATCCCGAGGTATTAATTATATCCTTAGATGGTCATATTATTATAGTTTTATCCGATGACTGAAGGATTGGGATTTTTGAAAAACATTCAACCATGTGTTGAAGGGATGAGTTGTCCTGCACCGTCATGGCATTATGAAATAATGATCAAATGCTGAAATCATGGTGAAGCTAGGGTTTTGATATTCATGTCACTTCAATCTTGCCATCTGTCAATATTTCATCATACAAACATCACTCTTAATAACTCACTCGCTTGACTTCCTTGTAGCTCATCATAGTCTAGTGAATTGTTTTCAAAGTTTCATTTATCTATCAATTCACATTATGCAGGGTTTTGATAACATAGGGCATTTTAGGATATTGATGGTAAAGCTTAAACTGTCGATAAATCGACTGTATCTTTTCACCTATTTTCCGAAAACCCTAGAGGCTTGTTTATCTGCTGCCATGGCTCCAGTGTCCAAGTTCGATCTTATTGGTGATGAGTATTTGCATGCTGCTCTTGAGTGTCGAGAGGTAATTTAAAGGTTTGGATGGTTGGAGTTCTTACGAAAGTTTTCTAGTTTTAATATGGCAATATCCAAGGCATTTGCAAAGTCATTTGATGGGGTTAATGCATATGTCAAGGACATTGAATTAAGGCTGACTGAAGAATTTATTTCTCAATCCATTGGTTTATCATCAAACAAAAATGGCAGGCAGCTATAGAACCATCAAAGATCACAAAAACTGGATCGCGCACCCAGCGAGAGAGGAAAATTTCGGTGTCTATTTGTGAACAAACCGTTTTGAATCTGGAAAAACAATTGAAAACCCACTTCACAAATGGGCCAAGTTACCCTTAACCATGAGCCATTTTCAAAAATAGTGCAGGATTTGTGAGATATGCAGACCTGTTTGAGCTGTATTAATTACAAAAATTTTCTAGACATCTCATTCATTTCTATATGTTCATCATTGCATGTTGCTAACAAATTTTGTTTGACATTTATAGGTGTTAATGAATCCGTTGAGATAAAGATGGATGATGCCCTACATTTGTGCTCTTTTGAATATGCACGGTTACTCAATGAAGGATGTTTCAAGATTGCAACTGATTGATGCTCTGTGATTGCTACTCTTCTGTTTCTAAGCCTTTATTAACCTATATTATCCAATATGGTGTTATCACGATTTGGAGAGTATAACGCTAGATTTTTTCTAGTAAGTTAATATTCTTAGCGTATTTTTCTCTCCATATGGTTTTATAATAGCATATCTATTATTCTGATCGTGGTTGGACCATATTTGGATAAAATCCATATATTTCCTGAGGAATAGGAATTTTAGTTAATTAGTTGTAGCTTGTAGTTCCTTTTATAAGCAGACTCTAAACAGAAGTTAAGAGGGGGTAGCCCTCATTAGAATTGGAGAAGATTTCTTTCTTTAATGTTCTGTAATTTTTTTTTATGTTCAGGGGTAAATTGAAGAACAGGAAACGTTGCTGCCAGTGGTGTTCGAGTCATAAAACTTGTGGAGAACAAATACATTACAGTGCTTTAATATTATTTTGTTATGCTTGTGTTCCTTTAGAACTATTTCTGAGGACTACTGGATTTTACAGAGATTCTAAAGACATTAGCTAAGTCTGTTAGTTATTTCATGCTGTCTTAATGTTGTTTCTCCTATGTTGAATTTCCTTTTCATATATATGTATCGTTATATTATATGTGAAAGCACTCTTTAATGGATTCTGAATGAAGGACATAGTGTTGAAATGTGAATGATTCGTGGTCATATGGAAAAGTAAATGAGCTTCTTCATGATTTTTTTTAATTGATTATGAGATTGTGTTATATGAAGTATTAACTGCGTGAGCTGAATTTGTTTCATCTCTACGTTAGTACCTGAGTATACTTGTCATGCTTCAATACTGTGTTAAATCTATTATGATTACAAGTTTTATTTCATGTTCAAATTAACTTATGATAAGATGTTGTTTTATTGTAAGTTGATTTAGATCTATTTTTGCTGATTGTGGGATTTTCTAACATTGCAGGATCAATTTTTTTATAATAAAACCTATTATCAGAGTATTAATTCAAGCTCCCAGCTTGGGATAGTTAACTTGCATCTAGGTCATTAGAGAATAGGATTAGAAGCTACTATTATTTTTTGTCCTTAGCCTAAGGTATTTGTCAGTACTAGTTAGTCATTTAGATTAAATCTTTTGATTTGTACGAAGGTTTGATTAAGTAAAACTTACCACCTACACCTAAAGAGAATCTCTACCTTGAGAGCACATTTTACAGGTAGCAAGGCCTTTATCCTATGAGAGACAGTCACTCCAAACACACACAAGATTGCAATAAGTCGAGTGTGTGGGTTGTTTTTCAGTTGGTGGCCATAGGTCAGTCTAATCAGACAACAAATCCCAACCAGTGCAATCTACCTGAGCACCGTCCCAAACAGGTTTTACCCTGCCCAGCAACATCCATAGAGTGGACAAAGTCTCAGCCGAGATGTTCAAGAGAGAGCTATTAGAACCGAGTTTTCGGTAGTTAAGATGGAGGATATGGGGATCCGATGGGGAGACAACATGAATATTGGATCTAGAACTATGCATTCGACACTAACTAATTTCCATAACTACAGAGTGTGTCATACATTAGTCACAGTAGCATCATTCATAAAAAATCCAACCTCATAATGCAAAAGCACTATAACATACTTAAAACAGGTCACATCAGTATAGCAGGAATATATAGTTCTACCCATTATGGAGGAGAGTACATCAAAAGATAGTTCCGGCCATTATTTGTGTCAAAAGGTATTCATTTACAACATTCAGTGCCATACACACCACAAAAAAAATGGTCTGGCTAAGAAGAAGAACTGGTCATTGAAAGAGATGGCCACATGTCTGCTTAAAGCAAGGGATATTCTACCATATATCTGGGATGAAGTAGTGAACTGTGCTTCATATAGCTACAATAGGGTACCTCACAAGTTAGTGGTTGGAGTCACTCCATTCGAAGCACTTATGGGACATAAGCCTAATATCTCACATATGATGGTTTTTTACTCCAAATACTAGGATAAAATCCCATCTAACAAGAGAAAAGTATTCAAAACCCAAAGTAGCAGATGCATTCTATTAGGGTATGCAGATGATGAAAAATATTACAAGTTGATGGATATTGAAATGAGGAGATGGTTCATAAAGTGGAGTGTCCAATTTAATGAATATACATTAAATGATCTATAGCCAGTTGAAGCAGAAGGTATAACTGCTCTACCTACTCTCTTTGTATATAATGAAGTTTCTTCTGATGATTCAGGTTCAGAATCCGAATAGCAGGATCAAGACGAACCAGATTTTGATATTGAGTATGATGATCAAGAAGATCTACATCTAGATCTAGATCCTTCTCCAAATCATCGACATAAATGGGATAAAAAAAACATTGAAGTCATTGGGAACAATGTCAGGGATCCATCTAGCTGAGGGAGAACCATATCTAAATTTCAATATGAAAACCTTGCGCTATGTCATACAATCCACTTCTCCCAGGGAGGTGTTGCATGATGTTGGGGAAAGATCCACAGTCCTACAAATAGTTTTTCCATGATCCAAGGTGGTGGGTATCCATGTATTAGGAATATGAATCACCATAGAATAAGAAGACATCAGATCTTGTCACCTTACCTCCATGGAAAAAACTTGTCCAGTGCAAATGGATATATAAAACCAAACTAGCATCTGATGGATCTACTACCAAATACAAGGCTTGGTTATTTGCAAAGGGGTATTCACAAGTTAATGAGTTGGACTTTAACGAAATAGTCACCCCTATTTCAAGAATGCATTCCATAAGGTTGGTTTTTTCCATCGCATCTTCGAAGAAATGGGAGGTACATCACATAGAAATGAAGAGTGCCTTACTCCATGGTGACTTGGAAGAAGAGATCTACATCAGAAAACCTAAGGGGTACAATAAACATTATTCCTTGGTATGTAGACCAAGGAAATCATTGTATGGGATCAAGTAAGTCCTAAGGGCATTGTATGCCAAAATGCATGCCTTCTTACTATCACATAGGTTTGAAAGGTGCAAGTTTGACTACAATGTCTACATGTAGTAGAAGGGAGATTTCTTATTGTTTATTATATTTTATGTGGATGACTTGTTCGTCACCATTGATAACTTCTGGATTGAGGGACATCAAGTCAGACTTGAGAAACGCTTTCTCCATGACATATATAGGGATGATGAGGCATGTTATTGACCTTGAAGTGAATCAAAAATATTCAGGGATCGTGATTTCATTGTCCATATACATAGGTGATTTTATAAAGAGGTTCCATATCACTAATTTCAAAGTAGCATCCTTGCCATTCCTATCTGGCATTAGATTAGAGGAAGGTGGTTCCACTCCCCTAGTTGATAACACTCTCTACAAACAACTGATTGGTATGTTATTGTACCTAAATCATTCAATACCAGACTTTTCATATGTTGTTAGTGTTGTTTCTAGGTTTGTGCAAGAGCCACATGAGTTGCATTAGAGGAAAACAAAGCACGTCATGCATTATGTATACAGTACTAGAGAGTTTTGTATTCACGATTATACTGGTGCTCAGCTATATTTGGTTGGTTTTACTGACTCATAATGGGATGGAGACAATACTTACAAAAAATCTACTTTGGGGTTTTTGTTCATGGTGGAATCAGGACCAGTTTTCTAGTCAAGCAAGAAGCAATTATAGCTTTCACTCTCTTCAGCTAAAGCAATGTTTCACAAGGATGTGAATGTAGTTATTCAGGAAGTTTGGTTACATGGGATTCTGACAAAGTTTAGCATTCACACTTCTCCTTTAGTAGAAATTTTACGTGATAATCAAAGTGCAATTAAAATTTCCAGTGATCTAGTACAAAAGAAAAAGAGAAAACATGTTGAAGTCCACATGCACTATATTGAGGAGCTAGTGCATGAGATGACCATCACACTTTATTACTGCCTTATAGAGGAGCAGGTTGCAAAATTTTTTACAAAGTATTTCACTGAAAGGATATTTTTGTATATTACATCTCTACTTGGTGTGAAGGATTGATCCCGTTCCCTACTATACATTTTTAGGGTGGGGTCCGATGATGTTTTCCCTGTTCCCTCATTTATTGAGTCGTTAATTTTTCAGTTTTGTATGGGTGACATTTGATCTTAGTTTCAAAGGACCAGGTTGTCTAACTTTGGATTAAGGGGGGCTGTTAGGATTATTGTAATATTCCCTTATCCACCATAGTTTATTTGATTAGTTTCCTAGATTAGGAATATGTTGTCACTTCATTAGTGTCATGGAGAAGTTATCTTGGTCCCACCTACCACTTGATGCACCCTCATGCATCATTTTAGCAGATCCAAAGACCAGTCCCTATATTTTAGGAGACTGCACTAAATTATGGGTCTCCCACCTTCAGTTCCATGTTATCAGTGTTGAGTCATGATCCAATGGACCACATTCAGTTAACTGTTAGTTATTTATGCACCTTATTTGCATTATTTGAGGAATAAGGTTCCTTTTCTTAGTTACCATGGTAAGTTAACTGATTTTAGTTGCTTTTGTTGTCTAGAGTTGCACTAGTGAGTCTTTAGTGGTGATTTTCCCAAAGTTAGTCATGTCTACAGTCATGGGATTTGAATCACTCCATAGAATTCAAATTTACTTATTTTCATTTTGTATGTACTACATACAAATTAAATAATCGTGTGTCCATCTATTGCTTCAAATTTAGTGTTCCATCTATGCTTAATTTCACCATGCATGTTTAACAATTTTAACATTGTAATTCCTCCTCCTTCATTCTTCTTTCATTGCAAGGTCCTATTTGTCTTGAATATCTTTTGGAATTGATAATTTTATAATCTCAACTTGAAAACATTCTCTTAAATGTGAATAACCATAACAAATCCAGTGGAAATTGCTCAAATAAAAAGTCTAGCACTCAACCTAAGCATGTGTGAAGACACATAAGTATCATAAATAGTTACATGGTCAAAGTGCTTTAAAGATAAATTTTCTATCCTAACTTGATAAATGCCCAATTATTGAGGGGATTTTGGGTTTTTAAATGTGAACATGTTTCCCATTTTTTATACCATATTGTTTTATCAACTATAGTACAATCATTTGGGCCATTTTATCCAAAGGAACAAAAAGCGACAACATGTGCTATTGTTACTATACGAGAGTTTAAAATTCAACAAAAGAAACAAAGTGCCACTACTTGACATTGTAAATAAATTTCGTCTCCTTTTTTAATGTCTTCCACTACATAAGGTATTAAACTGGGGAGAATAATTAAGAGCCTTAAAGAAGGATGGTGCAGACAATGGGCATATTTCTTCTGTAAAATAATATGACTATTAATCATAGTTACTCCATGGAATTTGGTTTCATAAGACTCTTTGTTGAAAAATGTTGGTGTTTCTCAGCTTCCTTGGACATTTAAAGGATTGATTGTTTTTACCCATAAAATAAATCAACATTCCAATGTAATTTGATATTTGTTGTCTATAGGATAGGGAGGTGAATCTTGGTCTTAGTAATTCATAAGTTTCAACATCCCTAGCTCGTTGATATAGTTCTTTAATCAACACTTCAACTACATGAAAAGATGGATGGATGCAAACATGGAGTGATAAAACTATAAATACACATTACCACAATACACACTGTTAACTCAAAAAAATACTCAACTAGCCTAAAATATATACAAATACCATTTCCCTATCATTTTCCCTCATGTTTGACCTCCATACCTATGGTTTACCCTTAATGTCTCTCAAGAAGCTCAAAAACATTAAAAATAGGTTAAAACCCCAAAAAAGGGCTTAAAAACCCCCAAAAAAGGGCTTAAAAACCCCCAAAAAAGGGCTTAATAACCCAAAAAAGAGCTAAAACAAAGAAAAGGGGCTAAAAACCCTAATAGGGTTTAAAACAATAAAAGCGAGACAAGGCAAAAAAATCATTATAAAAATAGGGTGGAGGTCCCCATCAACAAGATTCGAATGCCCTTTTTTCCATTATTGAAATCAGTGAGTATGTTGAAAACCCACTCTTCTCAAAATACTCACACCATTCAACCATCATTTGATAGTTGTTGGAGACATTTACCACCATACACACTCTTTTTGGTCAAATTGGCCTAGTTAAACCACTATCCTAAGTATAATTAACATTAATTGACATCAGTGGAGCATTAATTTCCATCATCTAGTCACACCCACGCTTGCCTACAGTAAAGGAGGATAACTTAGCCTTCTCCTATAGTCAAGGAGGCTAACTGGAGCACGTTGGGGGTGATCTGAGTGATATTAATGCACCTAATTGCTAACTGGTGGTTACAATCAGTTCAACCAGTTAGTTAAGGTGCCTCCTCTCATTAAATATATTATTTAATGATTATTTATTATTATTTAATGATCTAGAGTCAACAGGGATGCCTCCACCAACTTCTGATGATCAGTTCAGCTTCAGTTACTCTCATCGGGGTTCATTGAAGTCATGGATCACTAGCTCTTGATGGTTGGCCTGCTATGACATGTGTTTGATCTCCTTCAGTTGAGATTCAGTCATTTATTGCACTCTGACTTCAGTTAGGGTTTGGTGAGTCAATTAGGATCTTGTTCAAGTGGTTACTTGAGTGTGAACCAATGGCTTATAGTCAGTTAAGCCAGAATCACTCATTGAATTCGAATGACCTCCTAAGGTACTTGAATTCCTCATTGGTTCAAGCTATTGCTTGACATTGTTATTGTAACTATTCATTGTTTATTGAATATACAAAGAGGAAACCATTCTGGTTCCGATTAACACCATTTCTGAGTTATTTGTTGATTATTTCTTGATGAGATTTATTATTTGTTCCTAGATCAATGTGCAAGATTAATATGGTATCAGAGCATATGGCAGGATGATGATATATATATCAAAAACAAGCTTTTTGACAGATTTCTCCATGAAAAGTGAGCAATAGCTCAAAATTCCAGCATTGCACCAGAATCCAAGGCTTACCACTCAATACCCCAAGTAAAGAACTTGTTGATCAAGCTTGCTTGATTGACTATGCTGGGTGTGATGAAAGGCTAGAATGTGCAGGTTGTCTGACCTTATTTTTCCCTTTCTATTTTGATTTTAAGGTTTCTACAGGTGAAGCATTTGCTACAGCACATCCAAATGGCCTCTTCAACAGATCTCTTGACTCCATACAATTTCCACTCATGTAAAAGTGATATGGAGATTTAGTTGCATTCCAAAGGACTTTTTATAGTCACCATGGACATTGAAGTTGAGCCTAGATCTGCCATAGAAAAATCAAGACTCTTGAACAAGAAGGAGGAAGCCTTCGGTTTCTTGTGCCTCTCTATTTCCCGATACCTTCTCTTCTATTAAGGATTTGAAGACACTGAAAGAAATACGGGACAACTTGGAATATCTATATGGAAAGCATGATGACTTGAGGGTTTACCAGCTCAAAAATGAACTCATGTCTACCTTCCAATTTCGAGACTCTGAATGATTTCTTTAAAAAGTTCAAGCATATTGGTTTACTCTTGAAGCAATGCAACGTGGATAAGGAGGATGATCATCTCATCCTTGCCATACTCTCCAAACTCGGGGCTGATTATTTATTTTTTCTTTCTAGATTCCGTGCGAGGAAGCTCACAACCCCTGGATGGAAGATGCCTACACTCAATGCCTTCATTGAGTCCCTAACAAATGAACATGACAAGCTTGTCTAGATGGGGATCATCCGATCATCCCGTGATCAAGCTCTCCACGTCTCAGGGCCCAAAGATCTGAAGGGTAAAGGAAAGCAATAGAAAAATCAGAAAACTAAATTTGATGCTCCCAAGCCTAGAGTTGAAAACTAGTAGCATGATGAATCTTTCAACTCAAGGAAGAACAAAGGAAAAGGGCATAATGGGAAAGAAAAAGTCAAGTGTTCTTACTCCAGGAAGGGTTTTCACCCTGAACATGCCTGCATGAAGAAAAATATTGATGAAGCAACCTCTCTCCTTTAGAGGAATCGCATCAATCTTTTGGAGAGCTCTCAGAGGACAGATCACCAAGATTAGGAACCACAGCATGAGAAAGGTCATGCCCTCATGGAAAGCACTTCGAAGTCCAAAGCACCGTTGATTGACTCTGGAGCTTTGAATCACATGATGGCTGAAAAATACTCCTTTCCATCATTGGATATCGGCAAATCCATCCCCATCCACATGGGAGATGATTCCACCATCATTTCCGAAGGACAAGGTACTATAGATCTTGAAAATGGTTTTTCCTCTAATGTTTTGTATGTACCATCTCTAGCAGCAAATATCCTTAGTCTCTATTAGATGACACATATAGGAATTCCTAAGAGAGTCTCTTTCAGCCCAAATGATGTTGATATAATAGAAATTGCATCCGGGAAACTCATTGCAAAAGGCCTTGCAAATCATCATGCAAAATCCTATGAGTTCTCTCACTTTGTTGCGGATGCAAAGCCCACTGCTCTACTAAATCATGGAAATGAGGCTAGTAGGCTATGGAATGAGAGTTTTGGCCATATTAATTTCAAATATTTGCATCAATTATAGAAAAACTCCATGGTTGAAGGCCTCCCGGTCATCAAGGCAACCACGGGAATTTGCAAGGGCTATGTGATTGGAAAACACCCTGAGCACAAGTTCGATCGGGGGAAGGAAAACTGAGATACAAGCATATTGGGGATGATACATTATGATATCAATGGTTTGCTGCTTATAACATCCATGAATGGATCAAGGTACCTCCTTACATTTATTGATTATTTTTCAAGGTATACATGAGTTTTCTTTCTCAAAAAGAAATCAGAAGTATGTGAAAAATTTTCTGAATTGAAGGTCTTGATCGAAAATGCCTCTGGGATTAAGATCAAGATCTTGAGATATGATAATGGAGGGGAGTATGTTAGTAATGATTTTATGTACATATGCTCCCAATGTGGTATTCAGGTCCAACATTCCATTCCCTACACTCCCTTGCAGAACGGAGTAGTGGAAAGGAAGAACCGGTCTCTCAAGGAGATGGCCACCTGTATGTTGGAGTCAAATAAAATTGCTGCGAATTTGTGGGATGAACCCATGAATGCTGAAAAATACATTCAAAACAGGGTACCACACTCATCTATGAAAGGAATTACTCCTTTTGAAGCATACTTCGGACACAAGCCAGATGTGTCGAACCTACGGGTGTTTGGGTCCACTGCATGGGCCCGGATTCCGCTTGATAAAAGAAGAGCTTTGCAACCGCAAAGCATAGAATGTATGTTTATTGGGTATATTGATGAATCTAAAGGTTTCAAGCTGCTGGATATCAATACCAAACAGATCATCATTCATATAAGTGTCAAGTTCGATGAGCCTCTTCAGGAGATGGAACTAGTGAAGGAGAAAACTGTTGAATTTCCTTCCTATTCTACTAAACATTTGGATGATGAAATTGGGGGTGATGACCCTGATTTGGATCCTATGATTTCTTATATTAGTGTTTATAAATAATAATATGTTGAATTAGAACCTGAAGTTCAAAATCATCTTCCTACATGGGCCCAACAGACACTCTCCTCCGTAGGAGACAACATTGGAAATTTGGATGATCCAAGTAGAAGCCAGTCTGATTTCCAAAGAGCAGGTACTGCACTCTTTTGTTATGATAATTTGCTATCCAAAAATTTATATTTGATGATTATTTCAGATCCAAAATCCTACTACCATGCTCGGAATGATCCGATATGGAAAGTTTCCATGGATGAAGAGATGAATTCTCTTCAGAAAAACACTACTTGGGAGCTAGTTTCTCTTTCTCTGGGAAGGAAATTGGTTCAATGCAAGTGGGTGTTTCAGACAAAGATTTCTGTTGATGGAAGCACCTTCAAATATAAGGCAATGCTGGTAGCAAAATTTTTCTCTCAGGTCCAAGGAGTGGACTACCATGAGACCTTTGCACCGGTTGCAAAAATGGACTCCATCTGCCTTGTTTTGGCAATTTCAGCATCCAAGCACTAGGAGGTGCATCACATGGATGTTAAGTCAGCCTTTCTGCATGGAGATATTCATGATGAGATATACATGAAGCATACTAAGGGCTACATCACTAATCCATCTTTGTTTTTCAAGCTAAATAAGTCACTATACGGGTTAAAACAGGCCCTAAGAGAGTGGTATTCCAAGATGGATGCCTTTCTTCTCTCGCAAAAATTTCAAAGATATAGATAAGATTCAAATGTGTATTTAAAGCAGAATTATGGTCATATAATTATCATTGTTTTATATTTTGTGACTTACTGATCACAGGTAGCACAATTGCCTCCATTTCAGCCATCAAAACTGCTCTCCACAATGCCTTTGAAATGAGTGATTTGGGGATTCTAAAACAATTTTTGGGGCTCGAAATTGAGCAAAATTCTGATGGGATTATGGTCACTCAGTCAAAATACACTTCATACCTGTTATTAAAGTTTAACATGGCTGAATGTAGGCCTGCACCATTCCCTTTCCTTTCAGGGATCATCCTTGAAGAAGGAAAACACACACCTCCCATGGACTGCACTATCTATCGACAACTGATTGGTATCTTGTTGTACTTGACACATTCTAGGCCTAATATTTGTTATTCCATGAATTTTGTATCAAGATACATGTATCAGCCTCATGATATTCATTTGAAGGAAGCGAAGAGGATCCTCCAGTATATTCAGGGAACCAGGACCTACGACATTCACTATGTTGTAGACTCTGAGCTAGAGCTGGTTGGTTACACAGATTCCGATTGGGCAGGTGATTCTACTGATTGGAAGTCAACTTCCAGATATGTATTCATGTTTTGTGGTGGCCCCATTTGCTGTTCAAGAAAAAAGTAAGCTTCCATAGCACTATCTTCAGCAGAGGCCGAGTATCGAGGAGCGATGAATGCTTGCATCCAAGTAGTTTGGTTGCAAAGCATTCTTTCAGAGTTTGATCTTGGTATTACTTTGTCCACTGTCCTCTTTTGTGGCAACCAGAGTGCTATTAATATATCCATGGATCCAGTTATCGGGCAGAGCACCAAGCATGTAGAGATTCACATGCACTACATCAGGGAGCTAGTGCATGACAAGACCATCATTCTGCAATACTACCCGACTGATGAGCAGATTGCAGACATCTTCACCAAGAGCTTTTCAGAAAAGAATTTCACTGACCTCCGTTCACTATTGGGGGTGAGTTCATCAGGGTGATTCAAACTACTTTCAGTGTTCAGCTTGAGGGGGGGGTTTCCCACTGGGTTTTCCCTCTTTTCCTCACTTAGTTTCTTTTGAGCATTTTTTTAGTTTCAGCATTGTATAGGATGACCTATGGCCTTATTTGTTGGGGCCCTAGCATTTTTATGCATCTATGTTTTCTAACTCTTCCTGAGTATAGCTTAAGGGGGGGTGTTGGAGACATTTACCACCATACACACTCTTTTTGGTCAATTTGGCCTAGTTAAACCACTATCCTAAGTATATTTGACATTAATTGACATTAGTGGAGCATCAATTCCCATCATCCAGTCACACCCATGCCTACCTATAGTCAAGGAGGCTAACTAGAGCACTCCGGGGGTGATTTGAGTAATATTAATGCACCTAATTGCTAACTGGTGGTTACAATCAGATCAACCAGTCAGTTAAGGCACCTCCTCTCATTAAATATATTATTTAATAACTATTTATTATTATTTAATGATCTGGATTCAACAAGGGAACCTCCACCAACTTCTGATGATCAGTTCAACTTCAGTTAATCTCATCGGGGTTCATTGAAGTCATGGAGCACTAGCACTTGATGGTTGGCTTGCTATGACATGTGTTTGATCTCCTTCAATTGACATTCAGTCATTTATTGCACTCCGACTTTAGTTAGGGTTTGGTGAGTCAATTAGGATTTTGGTCAAGTGGTTAACTGAGTGTGAACCAATGGCTTACAGTCAGTTAAGCCAGACTCACTCATTGAATTCGAATGACCTCCTAAGGTACTTGAATTCCTCATTGATCCAAGCTATTGCTTGACATTGTTATTGTAACTATTCATTGTTTATTGAATATACAGAGAGGAAACCATTCTGGTTCCGATTAACACCATTTATGAGTTATTTGTTGATTATTTCTTGATGAGATTGATTATTTGTTCCTAGATCAATGTGCAAGATTAATAATATCCATGCCATTCTCCATCCCTTATGTTGAGGTATCTTCCATACCATACAGCCTGTGGAGAGGTGGCTCATATCCAAAGATCACGGCATGGTGTCCCACTTTCAAACAAGGTTATAGTATTCTTTCTTTTATTTTAAGTTTTAGCATAGTCGTCATTATTTGTTTATTGTTACCAATGTTATTTGTTTATTGTACCTCTTCTTTCCATTTGAACTCTACCCTTCTGTCTCTTTGACAAAAGGGAGGTGCTTTTGCACGTAGCCCAGGTGAAAACCCAACTACACACACTTGAATCAATGCACTAATGTAAACACATACACTATAGTTCATTTCCCCTCACAAAGTATGCCACATGCCTCCCACGATCCATCAAATTACAAATTAGAGGTTAAATGGTGATCAAGGCCATTTATGTTATTTTGAAACTACATAGACAAACAAGGGGATATTACATGTTGTTGATGGAACTAAAATAGATATATTGGGGGCTAATAGAGAAGATGGTTTCTCCCAACTCTTCTTCATGATTGATATTGTGTAAGATATTCAGTCTGGTGTCCTAATTCAAAAATTGATCATGGAAATCATTTCCTTTGCTTTGGTACTAGTGGTTGAGAAATTGATCAGGATTTGCGATAGCCCTCTACTCCAAAACAAACCTTCTTAGAAAGTGAATGTTTTTGGTTTTGGATTCCTTTTCCATATTTAATACAACTCAATTGGGTGCACTATCATTAGAGGAAATTTCAACTGAAAATGGGCCTTTTAACTCTAATTCAAATTCCATGACATCATGTTTTATCCAATGAAATTTCTTCAAATTTGAAATAGCGTATAGGTCTTAAACACTTTTTTAATATAAATTTGGGGATAGGTATCATAAAAAAACTACTTTTTGGTTTGTATTTTCGACATATCTCCTAGTGTTTTTACTCAAATTTCAATCGGGAGAGCTTGTTGGATGCGAAATTAAATTCCGCATCCGAGTACCCACTCGGAATACTTTTGACGGGCCCCGTTGGCCCAAAAACAAGAAATAATTGAAAAAGCGTATTTGGGCCAGTGGGGTCTGTCAAAAGTATGCCATGTGGGTACTCGTTGGATGCGGAATTTAATTCCACATCCAACAAGCTCTCCCAATCGAAATTTAAGTAAAAATACGGGGAGATATGTCAAAAGAAAAAACAAAAAAATAGTTTTTTTCTTTTCTTCGCTTAAACTTAATAAATATTATTTTATTATTTTAACTATTATTTTAACTATTATTTTATTAATTTTTTTAGGAGGCCCATTTTGAGTTGAAATTTCCTCTAATGTATCATTCATCATTAATTCATTATTAAGCTATTAAATATATTTCCTATATGGATTTCGAGATTCTTATGTGGTTCCTTTCTTGGAGGACCTAACCCTAGAATCAAATCGATTTGATGTGAAATACTCCTTGTCAATGGAAATATTGCTGACATCGCACCGACCATTAATCCTTTAAATTATAGAAATACTTCTCCAACTTCATTCAGGATATCCTTTGTTTCCCTTTCAACACTTAGACCTTTGGGAATTCCTGCAAAGCAATATTATTTCTTGTTTTCCTCCTTTAGAAATTATTTAGCTAAGTACATAGACATTCTCTCTTTCCAATAACCAATTGCCTTTCAATGGACTCTCTTTCCCTTGACTAAGGCAATTAATTAAAATATTCTTCCATCTTTCTCGATTTTCATAGTATTCTTGCAACAGTCATAATCCATGTTCTAGTCATATTTCCATGGTCAGGCCATCAATAGATGGCATGCATCCATCAGAATCACATTGCATACTAAAATTTCATATAGATTATTGATTTTAAAGGTGATCAAACACTATCATGTTAGAATGAAATGGTGACCTTTTTTGAAACCACGACACTCTATAAGAATTTGGGTGTAGTTGACACTTTAGACTCATTTTTTTGATCACCTTTGTCAAGAGAAAATTATATGTGTTTCCTCCATTTATGATGGTCATACAACATATATCCTGAATCTTTACTTTTGTTAAAAAATGGACTTCCTCTAAATCATCTCCCTCTCCTCTCGCCACACTTATGAAACAATGCTCATTGGTTCATTTTGTTTTGAACTCCTTCTGATGCGATCTCTACTGAATTCCCATTCATGTTTGGACCAGTCTCATTAACAAATCCTCGGCTTTTGGTCTCTTGTTTGATTGTGATATGAAAGTTTTCTAGGAATTGATTCTCCTTGTGTCCTAGTTCTTGACACTTGTATTATATTCCTTTGGGTTGTTCAGCATGTCTCCCTTTGAAGGTTCCTCTCTAACTGTATGTTCCTTGAATCCTGGATCTCTCTCCACATCTATATTCAAGTGTATTTTCATTTTTCTAGCCTTTTTTCATCACTCCTCATGACCTTATTCCTTCGACGATCCAATGGTATATCCTATTGAAGCAACAATATTCTAACTTCTAGCCGTCATATTTTCTCTACTAATCAAAGTCTTCATGGATAGTTTCTCCTCTACCTTTAGATCTAACTGATAGGATTATGTGACTTTCCTAAACTTCGATAGGCTCAATTCATCCTAAGTGGCATAACTCATGATAATCACATACCTCACAAGTTCCTCCTCCCCTTCGTTGGTCTACCCTGACCTGATAGAAAGTCAATAGAATTCATACATGAATCATTTAACAATCAAATCTTGTCACATGTTTTGCAACTTCCTTAACATAGAGATCATGGGTATCATTCTGTCACAACTATTCACCTCTTCCTTTCCATTCCTTACTATGTCTGATATGTTGTCCCGTAAAAACGAGGCATGGTATTTTAGCTTTAGGAAATAAACTTTCACCCTTTTGGGGTATTTTGTCTACTCCATATCAAAATATTTTTCCATTTCTATGACCCTGTCTATTAACTCTTCAGGGTTCATATTCCTTGAGTAGGTAGATACCTCTATCTTACACATTCCCTTCAATTCAAACAATTCTTTCAACAGTTTGTCTCCTAAGTCATCTTCCTCTTTAGCCTCAGAGGGATTTATTTGATCATTGTCTTCGTCCTCACTATGTTCAAGGCATTATATCCCCAATCCTCTCATGTCAACTTCCTTCACTACTACTATCTCTCTCTTCATAGTCCTCATGGTCTGATACATTCTCCAAACATTTCAGGGTCAATAGTGACACTTGTTCCTTTGAGTAGTCTTCTTCCATGAACATTGTTTCCTCTATGATCCATCACTCATGCTCAAGAGACTAAATCACAACTCCCTAATTGCAACAAGGTTGACCACATCTTCTGCAACTCCACCTAACAATAGCTATTGTTTCTCCAAATGTCTAATCACAACCATATTTCTTACACGGGATAAAATATCCCTCTAATAGAAACTAATGTAGATGCTACCTAAGTAAGTTGTTGATCAGTGCACACAATGTAATGGAAACACACAAAAAAACTCAAGCATTTGCTAAGGATTATGGCTTTAAATTAAATTAAAATAATCTATTGATAAGAAGAAATGAAAATACAAAGGAAGACTCTAATAATTTAGTATCACCACCAAAACATTACCATACAACAATTAGCCAATTATAAAGAAGGGATAATCTTCTTCATCAACCGATTGACTCATCTTCAGAAAACTACCTAAATTCTTGGGAAAGGTAGCTAACCTCTCTCTCCTATCCAACACTGGTATTCATATATCCCTATAGGCTCAAGACCATGCTCAAATCCTAATCTAGAAGCTTTACTTTCTTCTAGGCACCTCCATTTGCATTAAATCCTTTACATGCCTCCTCTTAGCAGGATTTTCTATCCGACTTTATACATCAACCTCCATAATTTCCCTGCAACTATTCCAATTACCCCAACGAATATTCTCGTCTAGATTCTAAATTCTATTGGTTGTCTCATTTTCATCATCAAATTAACTCAACAACTATTATGCACTTCATCCCTTTTTGTTCTATCATTCTTGATACATTGACCGAGTTCTGTCACTCTTCTTGTGACTCAATCATTCTTCTGTCTCATCATCTATCATCAAGGAAATCTATTCAGAATTCCTATGACTCTTCCTTTTGTTGAATATCAGCTTTGTGCTTTCCTAAAGTTCATTGAATACCCCACATATGACCTTAGTCATTGATCTATGACTAGTCACCTTGGGTTGTAATGTCATGGTATGAAAAAAAATATGCTCGTGGCTCTCCAACCATTCAAACTTCTCTTATGAAATCCACATCGCATCTTCCAAGTTTCCATTCTTCCACTAGGCAAAATATTCCTTCTTCTATAGCTCTTGGTATTTCTGACTTGTCATTCGTCGAGTATTTCTACAACCTCTTATATCAGTTGGGATAATATCATTTATTTCTAGTCTCCAATCATTTTACTTCAACTCATTGAACCCATTTTAAATTTGTATAGGTTAGAAACATTGAATGTTATTGATATCTCTATCCCTTCTTGCAACTACAACACATAGGCATTGTTCAAAAAGAGCTGGCTCTGTAAAAATTCTTGTGATGAGAAGAATTGAGAGATAACACCATTTGATCGAGATAGCAGAAGCAGTGATGATGATGGTGATCCAGTGATGATCCAGCTTTGATGATGATCTAGTGATGATCCATCTTTGATGATGATCCAGTGATGATCCATCTTTGATTATGATCCACTGATGATCCAACTTTAATGATGATCTAGAGAAGAAGACTTGTGATGAATTCTGTCAATAGAATACCTTCCTAGTTAAGAGGGAGTGCTGATGTATTTGTAACTTTAGAATGTGTTCACTTGTATATTTCATATATTGTATTTCATTGGTCCCTGATACTCCTATTGGTATATTCATTAATGTAATCAAGTCATGTAAATCCATAGAGATTAACCCTCCTTTGTGAGTCGGAGGTAAAGTCCCCACAATTGTGGGGCACTAGGGTTATTAGACTCTCCTAGAGAAATTGGCCCTGATATGTTATTGTCAAGTAGGAAACTAGTATAAATAGAGAGTGAGCCTCTATATTTATCACACACATTGACCCAACTATAGCACATAGGTGACAGAGAATAAGCTCGCTCAAGTGAGAGAGAGAGAGAACAGCTACTGGAGATCATCTTTATGTCTTTCAGTTTTACTGCTGCCATTGGTGCTCATTCTATCACTAAGGAAGTTGCGGGGTTTTTCCTTTATGTTTTCCCCAAGGACAAATCTTTGTTTCTATTGTCTCTTGTGATTGATTGTTTTTCATGTTATTCTCTCAAGTAAGATCCTAATATCATATTGTCTAATTGATAAAAATCTAACAATTAGGATTATTGTAATATTCCCTTATCCACCATAGTTTATTTGATTAGTTTCCTAGATTAGGAATATGTTTTCACTCCATTAGCATCATGGAGAAGTTATCTAGGTCCCACCTACCACTTGATGCACCCTCATGCATCATTTTAGCAGATCTAGAGACCAATCCCTAGATTTTAGGAGACTACACTTAGTTATGGGAGTCCCGCCTTCAATTCCATCTTGTCAGTGTTGAGTCATGATCCAATGGACCACATTTATTTAACTCTCAGTTATTTATGCACCTTATTTGCATGATTTCAGGAATAAGGTTCCTTTTCTTATCTACCATGGTCAGTTAACTGACTGTTAGTTGCTTTAGTTGTCTAGAGTCGCACTAGTGTGTCTTAAGTGGTGATTTTCCCAAAGTTAGTCATGTCTAGAGTCATGGGATTTGAATCACTCCATAGGATTCGAATTTACTTCTTTTTATTTTGTATGTACCACATACAAATTAATTAATCTTGTGTCCATCTATTGCTTCCAATTTAGTGTTCTCTCTATGCATAATTTCACCATGCATGTTTAACAATTTTAACATGGTAATTCCTTCTCCTTCATTATTATTTCACTGTAAGGTTCTATTCATCCTGGAGATCTTGTAGAATTGATAATTTTATAATCTCAACTTGAAAACATTCTCTTAAATTTGAATAACCATAACAAATCCAGTGGAAATTTCTCAAATAAAAACTCTAGCACTCAACCTAAGCATGTGTGAAGACACAAATGTATCATAATTAGTTACATGGTCAAAGTGCTTTAAAGAGAAATTTTCTATCCTAACTTGATAAACGCCCAATTATTGAGGGGATTTTGGGTTTTTGAATGTGAACATGTTTCCCATTTTTTATACCATATTGTTTTATCAACTGTAGTACGAGGACTTGGGCCATTTTATCTTAAGGAACAAAAAGAGTTTAAAATTCAACAAAAGAAACAAAGTTCCACTACTTCACATCGTAAATAAATTTTGGCTCCTTTTTTAATGTCTTCCACTACATAAGGTATTAAAGTGGGGAGAATTTTTGATGTAATTGTAAATTCGGAATGTATTCAATTGTATATCTTATGTATTGTACCCTAATGTTTATTCCGGGAAGTGTTTGAGTCATGTCATGCCCCGATGTTCCAATCAGGAGTTTCTATAATGTAAATAAGTCATGTCAAGTCATTGTGGGTAACCCTCCTATTGATCAAGGGTTAAAGTCCCCACAGTTTCGAAACCCTAGGATTGTTAGACTCACCTAGTGAAGTCATCCCTAGTGAGTCATTGTCAAGTCGGGAATTAGTATAAATAGAGAGCGAGCCTCTCTATTTATCACACACTCACTCACACTCAGTTGTAGCTCATAGCTAAGGAAGAAGAAGTTGCTGGGGATAGAAAGAAAGAGGGTACGGTTGTCAGGAGATGATCTTACTGTTTTGGGGTTTTACTTTGGTGTTGAATCTATCTCTGAGGAAGTTGCGGGGTTTTCTCCATTTATGGTTTCCTGGAGGAAAAACATTGTGTTCATTATCTCTTGTGTTTGATTGCTATACTTGTTATTCTCTCAGTTAAAAATCCTAACATAATGCTAGCTTGAATGATAAAATTCTAATATGGTATCAGAGCGAACCTGAGAAGAACACACTATGCAGCTGCAGGAACTAGGGATTCCTACTTTTTGGATCTCTCTCCATATATTTTTAGCAAAATAAGGATGGGCTGAATCTCCTCCATAGGGCGCATCTTTCTGTTGAAGCAGAATCTAATTCTGAGCTTTTTTAGTTTTGGACCAGATACTACTATCAGAAATTAGGGCTTTCCACAGAAGTGGAATTTTTGAGTGAGCCCATGCCTGTATTGATATTCCCCTCAAAATCAAAGTTTAGAGATCAAGATCAAAGCATTTGGTTGGACAGAACTCTGGAAAATCCAAACCCTAATCTGCTCCTAAACCAGTACTGCAGAGATTCAGTTTCAAATCCAGATATGACATCTTGAGCTGGTAAGATCTAAATATATTGTATTTCCATTTGAGGTTCTCAGTTAAGATGTCTCATCATACCAAGCTTGATGAAAATCTTGAGGGAGCAGATAACTTTCGATCCTGAAAGTATAGGATCTCACTGGTCCTAGAAGAAAATGAGTTGGACTCCTATATCAATGAGGAGGTTCTAGTTCCAGAGGGAGATGAGGCTAAGGCCTTACACAAGAAGAAGTTGGTTATGGCTAAGAGGATTATTGTTGATTCAATCAAGGATCACCTCATACCATAAGTGTCCTTCCTAAAGACACATAAAGCTATGTTTGATGCCCTAACCAAACTATTTGAAGGGAAGAACATAAACCGAAACATGAATATGAGATTCAAACTGAAGAATGTAAAGATCCAGAATGCAGAGATCATTTAGTCTTACTTTACAAGGGTCTCTCGGATAAAGGAATAGCTGGAAGCAGTAAATCAAGAAGTGGAGAATGTAGAGATTGTAATGACCACCTTGAATGGTCTCTCTAGATCATGGGACTCCTTTATTCAAAGAATTTGTGTCAGAAAGAAGTTAGTCAAGTTCAACAGACTATGGGAAGAATGCTCTCAAGAAGAAGCTTAGATAGCAGCTTGAGAAGAAAATATGGGAAGTGACGATCAAGATCTCACAGTTCACTCCAAGAAAAGCAGAAGAAGCTCTCATCACTCCAAAGGTAAGAACATCCACCATAAAGATAACACTAGAAAAGATTTATCTAAATTAAGATGCTATACATGTGATGAAAGAGGACACTTTTCCAAATATTTTCCTAGAAACAAGATTAACTCCCATAAGAAGAAGGGAAACGAGAGAAGATATCATGCTCATGCTGCAGAGGATGATGAGCCTTCCACAAAGAGAATTAGACAAGAAAGTGATGATTGTTCAAGTGACAAAGAATATGTGTTGATCTCTGCTCTCACAGGAACTATCTCACATGGAAGCAATGATTGGCTTATAGACAGTGGTGCTTCCAAACATATGACGGGATTCAAAGAATCCTTTGTGAAACTATCTGAACATGACTCAGCTCACAAGGTGAAAATTCAGGATGACTACCAGTATATAATAAAAGGTAGTGGGGAATCCTCCTATAAGCTAGACTCTGGAAAGTCTATGAAGATACAAGATGTATTGTTTGTACTAGGACTAAAAAAGAACCTCCTCTCCATATTTGCGTTAGATGCAAAAGGCATGAGAGTTGCATTTGTAGATGGCCAAGTTCTCATGTGGCCAAAGCGAAAGAATTTTGTTGATCCAATAGTGATTGGGGAACAAGAGGGAGGTCTATACAAATTGAAGGGCCATCCACAACAAGCTTTAGTCCATGACACAATACAGACAAATGAACTTTGGCATAGAAGGCTTGCACATGTGCACTACAGAGCACTACCACTTGAAAGCAAAGTTGTTGAAGGTCTTCTAGAAATTTAGGCAAAACACGATGGAGTTTGCAAAAGATGTGCGAAAGGAAAGAACACAAAGAAGACATTTCCATGTAGCAAGAGCAAGGAAAAAGGAATCTTGGAGATCATTCACTCTGATGTATGCGGTCCAGTGTCATCAAGTTCATTAAGCGGGTATGCATAATATGTTTCTTTTATTGATGATTTTTCTAGGAATACATGGATATACTTCATGAAGAACAAAGATGAATTATTCAGCAAGTTCAAGGAATTCAAAGCCTTGATCGAGAACCACACAAAAAATAAGATCAAGAACTTTTGATCAGATACAGGTGGAGAATTCACTTCAAATGAATTCAAATCATTATGCAAAGATTTGGGGATTAAGAGGGAGTTAACTACTCCATATAATCCACAATATAATGGGGTTGAAGAAATGAAGAATATAACGATCATGGAAGCTGCAAGGGCTATGCTTCATGATCAAGATCTTCCCATGCATCTATGGGCAGAAGCTTCCAGAACAACGGTGTATGTATAGAACCGTACTCCACATAGAGTACTCGAGAACAGGACATCTAAAGAAGTATTTTTCGGCAAGAAACTAGAAGTCAGCCATCTTAGAATATTCAGCTGTCTAGTGTACATACACATTTTAAAAGAAAAGAGGACAAAGTTAGATCCTTTAGGAAAGAAGGGTATATTTGTTGGATACTATGAAAGATCGAAGGCTTACATAATATACTTTCGAGGATTCAAAAATATCGATATCAGCAGAGATGTAACATTTGATGAAGACTCAGCTTACAACAAATCCAGAAAGAGACCTGTTGAAGATCCTTAAGAAACAGAAGCACCCAAAATTCATGACATAACCATGAACAAAGAATATCAAGAAGAAGATCGAGAAATAGAAGAACCTCAAGAACTTGTAGATCCACCTCAAGAGAAGAATCCTCATAAGAGGAAACCTTCTTGGGTACGAGAAGCTATCCAAGGTGCCGAAAGATATGGGGCTCCAGAAGAGAATCACAGAGAAAGAAAGAGAACCAGGTCCTGCTCTGGTTATGTAGCCTAATTGTGTGATTTCATCGATAAAGAACCTTCCAATTATGAAGAAGCAGCAGAAATGAAAGAATGGAAGGATGCTATGATCAAAGAGTATCAATCGATCATAAAGAATGATGTTTGGGATGTTGTCCCAAGACCAGAAGGGAAGTCTGTTGTAACTTCCAAATGGATCTACAAGATCAAGCATGCTGTAAATGGTAGCATAGAAAAATATAAAGAAAGATTTGTGGCTCATGGCTTCTCCCAGAAAGAAGGAATAGACTATGAAGAAACTTTTGCACCTGTAGCCAGATACACTTCCATCAAATCAGTACTTGCTCTGGCTACAGTGATGAAATGGAAGATACACCAGATGGATGTCAAGACTAATTTCTTGAATGGTGTAGTGGAAGAGGAAGTGTATGTGGACCAGCCACTCGGTTTTGAGACACATGACAGGGAGTCTCATGTGTGTAGATTGAAGAAAGCTCTGTATAGTTTGAAATAGGCACCCATGACATGGTACGATAGAATTGAAAGCTTTCTATCCAGTTTGGGCTTTACCAAGTGTAAAGCAGATTCCAATGATGGCAACCCAATGATGCTCCTACTGTATGTAGATGATCTGTTTGTAACAGGTATGGATGGGTTGATTGCTGATACCAAGAGGAAGCTTCCTTTCGAGTTTGAAATGATGGACTTGGGTATGATGCATTATTTTTTAGGCATGGAGGTATGGAAGAATGCAGATGGAATTTCCCTGGGACAAGGGAAATATACGGTAGAGATCCTGAAGAGATTTGAGATGATGGACTACAATGCCATGACCACACCTATGGCATCAAACCTGAAGCTATTGAGTGATGCTTCATCAAAAGCGGTCGATGACACGATGTATCATCAGATGATTGGGTCCTTAATGTACCTGATGAACACGAGACCAAATATTTTCTTTGCTATGAACACCTTGAGCTAGATCCTAACAGATCTGAGAAATGTTCACTTGATTACTGCAAAGCATATTCTGAGGTACCTAAAGGGTACAGTTGATTATGGGCTCAAGTATGAGGCAAATCAAAAGATTAACCTGGAAGGTTATGCTGATTCAGATCGGGCATGTAGTGCCATTGATAGGAAGAGCACTTCAGGGTGTTGCTTCAGTATGGGATCAAGTGTGATCTCTTGGTTTAGTAGGAAACAGTCCTATGTGGCACTAAGTAGAGCTAAAGCAGAGAATGTTGTAGCCTCTTCAGCTAGTTGTGAGGCAGTATGGTTGAGGAAGCTACTATCTGATTTATTTGATATCCTGTTAGATGCTACTTGTATATTTTGCAACAACTAGAGTTGTGTGAAGTTGTCGAAGAACCCGGTGTTCCATGACAAGTCGAAGCATATCGAGATCAATTATCACTATATCAAGGATATGGTGTAGAGAGGAGAAGTGAAGCTCCAATATGTTGCGACTGACGAACAAATAGCTTATGTGTTGATGAAGCCATTAGCTAGAGTGAAGTTTGAGTACTTCAAGGAGAAGCTTGGTGTTCTCCATATCAAGGTTCCTTCCAAGGGAAAGTGATGAGTCTGTGAGCCATTCTGACATGGTGAAAGGATTGGTTCCTTCCAAAAAGGGGATTAAAAACCCAAAAAAGGGATTAAAACCCCAAAAAGAGCTAAAACAAAAAAAGGGGCTAAAAACCCTAAATAGGGTTTAAACCCCTAAAAGAGAGAAAAGGAAAAAAAATCATTATAAAAATAGTGTAGAGGTCCCCATCAATAAGATTCGAATTCCCTTTTTTCCATTATTCAAATCAGTTAGTACGTTGAGAACCCACTCTTCTCAAAATACTCACACCATCCAACCATCAATTGATAGCCACGCCATTCCCCATCCCGTACATTGAGGTATCCTCTATAACATACAGCTTGTGGAGAGGCGGTCGATATCCAAATATCAGGGCACAGTGGACCATTTTCAAACAAGGGTATAATATTCTTTCTTTTATTTTAAGTTTTAGCATAGTCGTCGTTATTTTTTTATTATTACTAATGTTATTTGTTTATTGTAGCTCTTCTTTCCATTTGAACTCTACCCTTTTGTCCCTCTGACAAAAGGAAGGTGTTTTTCCATGTAGCCCATGTGAAAACCCAACTACACACACATGAATCAATACACTAATGTATACACACACACTATAGCTCATTTCCCCTCACAAAGTATGCCACATGCCTCCCACGATCCATCAAATTACAAATTAGAGGTTAAATGGTGATCAAGGCCATTTATGTTAGTTTAAAACTACATAGACAAAGAAGGGGATATTACATGTCATTGATAGAACTAAAATAGATATACTGGTGGCTGATAGAGACGATGGTTTCACCCAACTCTTCTTCATGCTTGATATTGTGGAAGATATTTTGTTTGGTGTCCTAATTCAAGAATTGATCATGGAAATCTTTTCCTTTTATTTAGTACTAGTGGTTGAGAATTTGATCAGGATTTGGGATAGCCCTCTACTCCAAAATGAACCTTCTTGGAAAGTGAAGGTTTTTGGTTTTGGGATCCTTTTCCATATGTAATACAACTCAGTTGGGTGCACTATTATCATTCATCATTAATACATTATTAAGCTATTAAATATATTTCCTATATGGATTTCAAGACTCTTTAAATGGCCATATATTTAGTGTATTCTATGAATTAGTATGCTTCTAATATACCATGATTTGGTGATATCCACTCTTCAAGTCAATCTTAGTAAAGTATGTCACTCCACTTAAGCGGTCAACCAATTCACCTATTTGTAGTTATGGAAACCTGTACTTTATGGTGATGGAATATTAATAACCCCTGAATCAATGAAAATCCTCCGTTCTCCTCCTTACTTGAGTGCTAGAAAAGATGGTATTGCACATGGGATTAGAATATCTTTGTTCGGTCCTTTTTCCAACAACTCCTGGACATGTTAGTTAAATTCAAAATTCTCCACTAGCGTCATCCTATGTGGTTCCTTGCTTTGAGTACCTAACCCTGGAATCAATTCAATTTGATGTGAAATACCCCTTGTCAATGGAACCCCTATCTACATCTCACCAACAATTAATCCCTTAAATTCCAAAAAATACTTCTCCAACTTCATTTAGGATATCCTTTGTTGACCTTTCAACACTTAGACCTTTGGGAATGCCTGCAAAGGAATATTATTTCTTATTTTCCTCCTTTATCAATTATTTAGCTAAGTACATTGACATTCTCTTTTTCCAATAACCAATTTCCTTTCACTAGACTCTCTTTCCCTCGACCAAGGGAATCAGTTAAAAGATTCTTCCATCGTTCTTGATTTTCATAGTATTCTTGCAACTGTCATAATCCATGTTCTGGTCATATTTCCATGGTGAGCCCAGCAATAGACGACATGCATCCATCAGAATCACATCGTATAGTAAACTTTCATATAGATTAGTGATGTTAAATTTGATCAAACATTGTCATGTTAGAATGAAATGATGTCCGTTTTTGGAACCACGACAGTCTATAAGCGTTTGGGTGTAGTTAACACTTCAGACCCATTTTTTTGATCTCCTTTGTCATGAGAAAATTATGTGTTTCCACCATTGATGATGGTCATACAAAATATATCCCAAATCTTTACTTTTGTTCAAAAAAGGACTTCCTCTACATCATCTCCCTCTCCTCTTTTTTACACTTATGAAACAATGCCCATTGGTTCATTTGGTTTTGAACTCCTTCTGATGTGACCTCTATTGAATTTCCATTCATGGTTGGACCAGTCTCATCAACAACTCCTCGGATTTTTGTCTCTTAGTTGATTGTGATATGAAATTTTTCTAGGAATTGATACTCCTTGTGTCCTAGTTCTTGACACTTGTATTATATGCCTTTGGATTGTTCAGCATGTCTCCCTTTGAAGGTTCCTCTCTAATTGTATGTTCCTTGAATCTTGGAGCTCTCTCCACATCTGTACTCAGGTGTATTTTCTTTTGTCTAGCCTTTTTTTCATTGCTCCTCATGACCTTCTTCCTTCGACGATCGAATGGTATAGCCTATTGAAGCAACAATCTTCTAACTTCTAGCCACCATATTTCTCTATGCATCAAAATATTCATGGATAGTTTCTCCTCTGCCTTTAGATCTAACTGATAGGATTATGCGACTGTCCTAAACTTTGATAGGCTCAATTCATCCTAAGTGGCATAGCTCATGAAAATCACATACCTCACAAGGTCCTCCTCCCCTTTGTTGGTCTACCCTAACCTGACAGAATGTCAATAGAATTCATACATGAATTATTTAACAATCAACTCCTGTCATATGTTTTGCAACTTCCTTAACATATAAATCATGGGTACCATTCTGTTGCAAGTATTCACCTCTTCCTTTCCCTTCCTTACTATGTCATCATATACATTTTCTCGTAAAAATGAGGCATGGTCTTTTAGCTTCAGGAAAGAAACTTTCACCCTTTTGGGGTCTTCACTCTACTCCATATCAAATTATTTTTCCATTTCTTTGGTCGTGTCTATTAACTCTTCAGGGTTCAGAGTCCTTGAGTAGGTAGATACCTCTATCTTACACATGCCATTCAATTCAAACAATTCCTTCAACAATTTGTCTCCTAAGTCACTTTCCTCTTTAGCCTCAGAGGCATTTATTTGATTATTGGATTCTTCCTCACTGTGGTCAAGGCAGTATATCCCCAATCCTCTCATGTTGACTTCCTTCACTACTACTATCTCTCTCTTCATAGTCCTTATGGCCTAAATGCACTCTCCAAACATTTCAAGGTCAATAGTGACACTCGTTCCTTTGAGTAGTCTTCTTCCATGAACATTGTTTCCTCTCTAAGACATCACTCATGCTCAAGAGACTAAACCGCCACTCCCTAATTGCAACAAGGTTCACCACATCTTCTACAAATCCACCCAACAATAGCTAGAGTTTCTCCAAATGTCTAATCACAACCAGATTTCTTACATGAGATATAATATCCCTCTGATAGAAACTGATGCATATGGTACCTATGTAAGTTGTTTATCAGTGCACACAATGTATTGGAAAAACAAAACACGACTCAAGTATTTGCTAAGTATTATGGCTTTCAATTAAATTAAAATAATATCTTTATAAGAAGAAATGAAAATACAATTGAAGAATCTAATAATTCAGTATCACCACCAAACATTACCATACAACACTTAGCCAATTGGAAGGAAGGGATAATCTTCTTCATCAACCAATTGAATCTTCTTCAGAAAACTGCCTAACTTCTTGGGAAAAGGTAGATAACCTCTCTCTCCTCTCCAACACTGGTATTGGTATATCCCTATAGGCTCAATACCATGCTCAAATCTTAATCTAGAAGCTTTACTTGCTTCTAGGAACCTCCATTTGCATTAAATCCTTTGTATGCCTCCTCTTAGCAGGATTTTCTATTCGACCTTCTACATCAACCTCCATAATTGCTCTGCAACTATTCCAACTACCCCAATGACTCTACTCATCGAGATTCAAAATTATATTGGTTGTCTCATCATCATCATCATCTTAACTCAACAACTATTATGCACTTCATCCCTTTTTGTTTTGTCATTCTTCATACATTGACTGAGTTCTGTCACTCTTCTTGTGACACAATCATTCTTCTGTCTCATCATCTATCATCAATGAAGTATACTCAGAATTCCCATGACTCTTCCTTTTGTTGAATATCAGCATTGTGTTTTCCTAGAGGTCATTGACTACCCAGCATATGACCTTAGTCGTTGATCTATGATTGGTCACCTTGGGTCGTAATGTCGTTGTATGAACCTCCTTGAATTGAAAAGAACTATGCTCGTGGCTCTCCAACCATTCAGACTTCTCTCATGAAATCCACATTACACCTTCCAAGTTTCCATTCTTCCACTAGACAAAATATTCCTTCTTCTTCTAGCTCTTGGTCTTTCTGACTTGTCATTCGTCAAGTATTTCTACAACCTCTTATACCAGTTGGGCTAATATCATCTATTTCTAGTCTCCAATCATTTTACCTAAACTCATTGAACCCTTTTTAAATTTGTATAGGTTATAGACATTGAATATTAGTGATATCTCTATCCCTCCTTGCAACTACAGCACATCGGAATTGTTCAAAATATTCTTGAATATTTTGCATGGACCAATCTTCTTCAACCTCACCGTTTTGTGCTCTTCCTTCATGTGGTCGACAAAGGATTTGGCGTTTGCACTTTTCTCCTTTTCTATCCATAGCTCTGCTAAGTTAGATACTCCATGTGGAATTCTCCCTTGCATAATTTGGTATGGACTCATTCATGTTGATATGTTAGAGTTGTTGTACATGAATTCTTCCTTTGCCAACACATTTTCCCACTACTTTGGTTTATCAACTATTAAACATCTCAGTAATTTCCTAATCTCTTGTTCACGACCTCATTTTTCCCATTAGTCTAGAGACGGTATGCAAAACTAAACTACATACCATCATCATCATGTTCCTTTTTTGTTGATACTGGGATATGAACTCTAACCCTCTTTTTTATCTTGCGTTTGACTCCTCAACTTTCTTGCTCTCTACCTCTCTAGTCTCTTTTTTCTAGAGATCATGTGTCCCTTTTCTTAGTTTCCTTCTTCTTTTAAATTGTAGAGGATTTTATTTTTAACTCTATGCTTCTTCTTTTTCTTGCATTTGCCTCAACTTTCTTTCTCTCTCCCTCTCTAATTTAGTTTTGCTAGAGATCATGTGTCCCCTTCGTTAGTTTCCCTCTTCTTTTAAATTGCATAGGATTTTATCTTTAACTCTATCCTTCTTCTTTCTCTCGCATTTGAATCCTTAAATTTCTTGCTCTCTCCCTTTTTAATCTCTTTTTGCTAGAGATCACATGTCCCTTTTCTTTTAAATGGTAGAGGATTTATTTTTAGAATATTTTGCTAAGTATAATGTAAGTGAGAAACCTCATATGAAATATAAGTCAAACTATTTGGAGAATTTACCCAAAGAGCCCTTGCAACTTCTTCCATGGGCGTTTTGGTCACACGATATGTATATATATTATATTATATTCCAACCGGATCAGACCCCAAATCGTGGATATAAAACACACTTAATCGGGACCCGACCCCAAATACTCGATATAAAACACACTTAATCTGCTTTCTCTTGGGTCATCGTCCCCTCGGGAATCGTCCGAAGTGTTCTTTAGTTGCCTAACAATGTGACGAAAAATGATGATCGGGATTAAGTGTTTGTTGGTTCTAAATTATCTTAGTCTACCAGCCGACATTCTTTTTCTTATTTTCCTTAAATAACTCCATGGAACTAA
>LPNX010116635.1:4188-25089 GCA_001517045.1 Pseudotsuga menziesii
TAAAATGATGACATCGAAGAAACACAGCTCTCATATGGTCAACATGAATGTCCCGCTGCTTGGAATGAGCAGGAAGGTCATCAAGATAAGGTTCCACAACATGTTTAATGTCATGAAAAGCATAGGACATGGCACGTTGGAATGTCGTGTTAGCGTTCTTTAAACCGAAAGGAAGTTTACGATAAGAAAAATTCCCGAAGGGTAAATAAATGCCGTCTTGTGTTGGTATGACGGGATAATCTCAATTTGATTATAGTCGGAAAAGCCATCCATAAAGGAAAAAATAACGCTTCTGGCACAGTTGTCGATTATCTGATCGATATAGGGAGTGTGAAAGTTGTCTTTTAGACAAGCTCAATTCAAATACCTAAAATCGATACAAACCCTAATAGTGCCTTGGTTTTTGTTCACAGGGACTATGTTGGATGCCCATTCAGTTAATGGTATGAGGTAAAGGAAACCAGCCTTTAGAAGTTTCTCAACTTCTTTAATAACGACTGCTTTTCTTGGATGGACCTGTCGTAGTTTCTAAAGGAAGGGCTTGGAATCGGGGTAAGTTTTTATCTCATGAACAATGATAGAGGGATCAATCCCTAGCATTTATTCATATGTCCATGCAAAGAAATCCCTAAACTCCTTGAATAGGGCTGTGTATAATTGGACCTCTTCAGGCGAAGAGTTCTGACCTATGAAAATGTTCTCGAAAATACCTGGTTTCAATGATATGTCTACAGGCATAGTTTTTGTAATGTTACACAAATTTACTTCAGAATCGACACTACGAGTGAGGATCAGAGACTAAGGATTGGTGACTATATCAGATGAAACCTTGGAGGTAAAGTGGTCTTCTACCATATGGCAAGGGGGAAGGAAAGAATATCGGTGGTGATAATATTCCCAAGGCATCTCTTATAACGACATAAATTCCATAATAGATTCATTAGTAGGAAGTGTGTGGGAAAGATAATCCAGAGATGGGGAGGGGTTTTTGAGCCAGTATGGCATGTGATAACGGTTTGAGGCCACCAACAAATGGTCATTGATGGCGGGGTCACTGGTAGCTTGGATTGCATTGTAAATTTATTTGAAAGGGGAAAAGGATATTGATTCATCAGCAATTGATTTTCCTTTATCTATATGAGAGGTATAAATCATGTTAATAGATGCAGTTTGTGAAGCAGGAGGAGGATCAGATGAGGGAAAGACTCCCATTAGTGAAGAGTATTTGATAAGGTTTACTCCAATGTCCTTATACTGTGGGGTATTCAGGAGCGGAACACTGTTTGCATCATTTGTAATGGCACTAGGCATGATGAAATCTAATTGATCGACAGTAATAATCTTTCCTTGGAATGGGAACTGGATGACCCGAAAAATGCTCGATGCTACAACTTGCATAGCGTAAAACTAGTTACGAACTAGGAGTAAGTTGTAATACAAAGGAGCGTCAACAACTTCAATATGAATGGAGACTGACTTGCCCCCCAATTCAACATGGATGGCACATAGTAATCCATAGGGTTGAAAGCCGCAACCACCAAAATCCTTGAGAGTGGTAGCTGAACGATTGATTTTCGGAGAACTAATGGCTCTCCAACAAGATAAATACATGATAGATGTAGAGGCACCCTCGTCCAAAACGGTATGATGGATAGTCTTTCCAGCAATTTTGGTAGCTATCTGGAAAGCTAATTGATGGGAGAGCCTCGTCTTGTAATCGTCCAGTTTGAAAGTGATGATATTACTGTTCTTAGGGTCCATAGCTCCAAGGGCAGTAATCAAGTTTTTCCGTTGAGTTGGGCAGGTTTGAAGTACCTCTAAAGCTGACATAGCGCAAGGTGCTTAAGCCAAATCTTCAACAATATTATAATATTGGGCGGCACAAGCGTTAGGATTGATTATGGACTTACGTAGAGTACCCTTTGGTAGACGAAAAATTTCTTCTGGAATAGGTTTTTCAATGTGAAGACTATTATTAGGAGGAGGTGTAGAAGCTGAGGGTCTTTTAGATGGAACATCATTAGGTTTCTTTTATGGAGGAGGGTCTTAACTGTGTGATCTTGTATTCAAATTAATTGTTTCACTAGACATCATTCAAACTTTGTCAGTGGACGAAGAAGTTTTGTTCGAGGACTTATGATCAATTAACTGTTGTTGGGAAGGGAAAGGATCTTTTAGCACTGCTGGGGTGGGTGAAGTTTTCAAAAACTAACTGATTTCCTCTCGATGAGGACATTCTTTTATAAAATTGTCATCTCCGCAGATTAAACAAGGATACTTTACCTTTCTCTTACCTTTTGAATCAGCATTTGAATTCTGTGTTTTGTTTCCTTCCTGTTGATTTTTAGGTTTTTTAGATTTATTTTTTCCTTTCTTCTTTCCGCTTGAAGATTTAGTTCATTGAATTGTGTTTACTTTAGCAGAAGCAACAAGAGAGGGTGTGGTTTTGGTAGATGGTGCTGGTTTATTTGATGGAGTGGCGGTTTGATTTTGTTTCTTATAATATTTGGCCGCTGTTTGCGTTTGAACTAAACCAAGTATGCCATCAGTAGGTGGTTCAATTGCAGGTCTATATGGATCTATTGTAGGTCGAGGAGCATGGGGAATTAGATCATATAAAGTACCTGATTGGGAATAGACCAAGTCTAGGTACTGAGCGCGACTAATAGCTTGATCCTTAGTAACAACACTGTTACAGCTGATTTTACCACACATGGTGAATCACACTTGTATGGCCTTCCCTGTCCCTATGCAGACTCCTTAGACCCCATGGACCATTTTTGTACCTTTGATGTTTCCAAGATCATCCCTAAAAACATGCGAAAATTTCCATACGTGACTTTTAATCCCTTTCTCGCGTATATAAGCGGATTTGACCCCTAAACCCGTGTACATCAGGTTGTATGCAAAAGGCCATTTTTTTTTGGAGTTTTCCTTGATTTGGATCTGAATCACTTGTCTCCTGGCATTCCATATGCCTTGAGATCGCTCGGATTCGACCTTTCATTACCCCATTGAAGAGCTATATAAGGAACCCTTTGGATATATTGAAAGGGGAGGAATTGAAGAGCAAGAAAACTATAGTCCATTGTTGCCGGAGCTTATACTTGAGTCTGCCTCCCTTTGTCTCTTGGAGCACTTTTGTGTTCTTCCCAAGATTTCCTTTCGCTTGTGAGCTTGCTATCGAGAGACGGAGTATCAAAGTGGTGGAGGCCCAAGTGGGGGCCTTAGTTTCTCCGATTCGCAGATGTGCCGACAGAGGTTGTCTCTATTGTAATATCTGTTTTATATTAATAGAAATTTATTTTCCTATCCAATAATGTGTGTTTGAATGAATATTTGATCCATGGATGATTTCAAATGCTTATATGTTATTGATTATATATGCTCAAGTAGGTCTAACACAATTATATATAGCATGCTTGTCTTGTTTATTGAATCTTGAGGAAGCAATTTATCAATTCAAGTTGGAGTTGGAAATCCCAATAGGGATCTACATCAACCGTCCGAAATAAGGTATGAATTGAGATCCTTTAGAGTTAGATATTTGGTTTCTCTTGCATATAGGAAAGGATTGATTTCTGGAGTCAAGCTATCTGTTGTGGTACCCCAATCCATAGGAATTTCTGTCCGTAACAGAATTGGTGACTCTGGTGGGGATGTTCCTTGTTTTCTTTGGGGTTTGGGGGCACAATGTGCTTGATATTCTTGACTTTCTCTTTGTTTCTCCTTGTTTATGTGTTGCATTTTATAGTATGTTCATCCATTGACACTCCCCTTTATTGGTTTGACCCTTGGCTTGCTTTTTACAACTGTATTCTCTGCATACGCAGGTTTTTGGCCAAAAGTCGCGTACATACGTGGAGTTTTGGCCAAAAGTCACGTATACACGCAGGTTGTTGGCCAAAATCCATGTATACATGCAACTTTTTGGCCAAAAGTCATGTATTTCTTTAAACAGTCGCATACATCCTCCCTTTTGGTGAGTTTGATGTTGTGGGAATTTTTTGGGTGGGTTGTGAGTGTGGTCGGGTCTTCCTTGGGTCTGATGTTGTCTATTGGATGCTTCTTTTGTGACAAGAGACTGCTTTTTCATTGATTTTTCTTTGAAAGTATTTTTGGTCATTTATCCTTTTTGTTTTTCCATTAGTGCATTACTCTTTTTTGTCTCAGTGTCATGCTGGCCTTGTGTTTTATACTTGTTGCGGAGACTGAGAGTTTTAGATGACTTTTATTGCATTTTTCATTCTTTTATATTGAAAAATACAAAGTAGTTGCACTCTTAGTTGCATCTTAGATATGGATTTGAGGAGGTACTTGCATTGGATTGCTTGGATGAGAGTTGTATTTAGGATTTCATATAGGAAGGATTGCATTGAAATCGAAGGAATGATTTTTTATGCATCTCATGTAGTGGCATACCCTGTTTTTCATTTGACAAAGATTGCACTTAGCATTGTTTGTTATGGTGTGCATATTTATTCCATTGCTAAGTCATAATTTCATTAGTTGCACAGCCATTTCCCTTTGAGTAATTACAGCCAATTAAAATCAATGCATAATAAAATGAATTACACTCTTTTCTTTTATAGGGTGCACCAACAAGACTAGGTTTTAGGGTCTTGGTATATTTCATTGTGAGTAAATTTTCCAAGACCACTAAACAACAACATGTATGTGTCTGTCCAGGTGAGAGTGTGAAATTCCTTGGTATAATTAGTGTTTGTCAGGACACTCCTCTTACAAGGGAGTTAAGCACGAGGCAGTGTGAGTGGTTGTGATTGGGATGATCCCTGGTTGTAACTAAGTAGCACCAGAGATATTTCCAGGATTGTATTTGTATTTGGGGGATCTTTCGAGAGTTTCGAGCTTTTCTACCTTACCCATATGGTCAATCCTGCCCACGACTGTCCGCCTGAGCATTTATTATATCGAGGTGACCTTAGTTTCCTTACCTAGGTTATCAAGGGGGTATTTGCAGAGGTTATTCTGCAGGTGTCCCGACCAAGTAGGGGTCGGACAACACAGTGGCTATATGCGTTGAAGCTGAGGGCCACTATAATTGGTTACGTACCTTCGCTTGTAGTGTATAGGAGTTTTTAGCCTCTCCTAGGTGAGACATACCTACTGCATTCGGGAGCTCACATATCCTCCCCTTGGTTTGCTTGTATTTTGGTTGTAGATTTTCTTAGGAGTGTGCTCTTTGTGTGCTAGTTGTCCTTTGGGATCATGGTTACTTGAGTATATTTATGCTCTCTTGAGTTCAGGTCCTTTTATTTTCGCCATGCCTCATATCCTATCGCTCGTCCTTGGTCCTAGTACGGACCTTGGTGTCAGACTTGGGGGCATCATATCCCCTTACCGCGCTCATATATTTGTGAATGGTCATATTCCATCCTCTACTCCATTTGTGGAGGATTTTTATTCCTTTCACTCGGTCTTTACACTAGTGGTCATCCTCATGGGGGTGGTAGTGGATGCGTGAACGTTGGGTCTACACCTTACTTTCCTTTTTATGTCCCATCATTCACCGCATTGTTTCCTTTGGGTGCAATTGTCATGATCATTCCTCCCTATATCCTATAGTTTGGATTCTTTATTGACTATTTTGGGTTGTTTTGGACTAATATGGTTGTCATGTAGGGTCTAGTTTTTGTACACTCTCTCCTAGGTTTCAACCCATTCGTTCCTATCACAGGTACTATCTCTGAACTGACATATAGGTTAGGATATCACATCCACTTGCACTTATGCATTGCCTTATAACTGTTCCATCTTAACCTTAGGTACGAACCCATTCCATGGTATCACGGAACCTTCATGCAGTTGTTGGAAGTGGCACTATGTGAATGGTAGAGATTTCCTATACATGGGTGTCCTAGTTATCCCCCTTTTACATTTGGTACCCATGCTGTGAGTCCTCTCTTAGGTCTTGGAGTCCCTTTTAGTCTTGCCATGTCTTTGAGCAAGATCTTCATACTCCTCTTGAAATTTATGCTGGCCATTTCCCCAAGACTCCCTTATGTCAAGTTGTAAATGCATTATCATGAGTTTTTCCTGTGTTATTGAGCCTTATGTTGGCTTCCCTGACTTTGATTATCATCTATATAGCCCAAGATTGTCTCATGTCTAGCCACACAGAGCCATTTTGTATATCCTTTGCAGCTTGATTCCCTATTTTTACCGAGAGGGGAATTTCCCCCGAGTGTTGCTATCCTACACATGTGTCCTTGCATTGAGCATAGGTATGTTCCACTGCTTAGAACTAGTTTGTTTGCCTATTTGACACTCGTCTCCTCCTAGTATGTAACTTTAAAGCAATTTTATTCTTTTTCAAGCTTTTCAAATATTTGAAAAAGTCCAAAAAAAATTAAAAAACTAAAAAGCCAGATAAGAAAAGATGTTATCTTTGGCAGCAGTCGAGTCGTTTCTCCTTCGAACATAGCACTATATATCACATCTATTGGTTGGGTTAATAGTTTGAATTTAGGAGCTGTACTTGTTTATCTGAGTTTATCTCCACTGACTGGTTAAGATTCCAGTCCCTATGGAGCCTCTGTTGATGCCTCTTGTGTCGCAAAGATGTCCTATTTTTGCATATCGAGTCTATGTTGACTACATTTAGTCACCATTCACCTTTATGCTCTTGTTCTAAGGAAGTTGAAACTTGAGTCGACCATTCCTCAGTTATCTTGACTTTGCATGTCGACCACTCTTGGTACAGTTACTGGTTCATGCACCTTATGATCAAGTCCTTCCAAATTATACAGCTTTGCTGAGTACCTCATGTTGGATGATGGGGGATGCCTTACTGCCCTCCTTCCAGCAGATTTCATCCCATTGACTCCAGATCATTTATTCTGGGATATGAATCTACAGTCAATTTTGAGTGCCTTGAGACTAGCAGTCATCAGTGGTAGGTTCTCTCACCATCGACAGTTTTTGGGAATACATCAATGTACCTTGATCGATGGATTCTCTCAAGTGTTCGACCTCAACACATTTATTCACATTTGTTAGTTTGCACTCTAGTACCTTGATTCCCATTTTCATTATTTATGGGTGATCTCGCGTCTATTAACGGTATACATCAATGACCAGTAATTAGATGATGGACTACTATGTTCGACCTCGAAACCTCTATTCACATAGTAGGACATGTACTCGTAGCGGTTTGTGTAGAAGACCTTCCAGATTGGTGGCATCTCTTATATGCTACCTCCTTGATCGTGCCAGTGTTCATGAGATTTCATCTCTCGTGACTAGATTCCAGTATATGTCAGACATTTCCAGCCATTATGGAGATCTTGATCCATTATATATCTTCAATATTCATGGAGATCACGATCCTTTGTACATCTTCATCATGGAGATTCTGAGTTATATATATTGTACTTGGCGATGACCACACATGTCATATTGTATCATGCCTATTCATGGCCATTGTACTCTTATGTATCCAGGACAGTTGTATCTACTTGCAGTTATATGCAGAGCTTTATCATTGTATTGTACTGATTGGATGGCTGGTTCATCCACTGGGTTCTTCATCACTCCACTTCTGGGATGGACTTATAATGTATTTTGGCCATCGTATGACCCCTTTTACCTCACACATTAGGGGGCATCTGTTACAGCTGATTTTACCACACATGGTGAATCACACTTGTATGGCCTTCCCTATCCCTTTGCAGACTCCTTAGACCCCATGGAGCATTTTTGTACCTTTGATGTTTCCAAGATCATCCCTAAAAAGCATGCAAAAATTTTCATACCCGACTTTTAATCCCTTTCTCGCGTATATACGCGGATTTGACCCTTAAACCTGCGTACATCGGGATGTGTGCAAAAGGCCAAATTCTTTTGGAGTTTTCCTTGATGTGGATCCGAATCACTTGTCTCCTGGCCTTCCATATGCCTTGAGATCGCTCAAATTAAACCTTTCATTACCCCATTGAAGAGCTATATAAGGAACCCTTTGGATACATTGAAAGGGGAGGAATTGAAGAGCAAGAAAACTATAGTCCATTGTTGCGTAGCTTATACTTGAGTCTGCATCCCTTTGTCCCTTGGAGTACTTTTGTGTTCTTCCCAAGCTTGCCTTTTGCTTGTGAGCTTGCTATCGAGAGATGGAGGATTGAAGTGGTGGAGGCCCAAGTGGGGGAATCAGTTTCTTCGATTTGCAGACGTGCCGACAGAGGTTGTCTCTATTGTAATCTCTGTTTTATATTAATAGAAATATATTTTCCTGTCCAATAATGTGTGTTTGAATGAATATTTGATCCATGGATGATTTCAAATGCTTATATGTTATTGATTATATATGCTTGAGTAGGTCTAACACAATTATATATAGCATGCTTGTCTTGTTTATTGAATGTTGAGGAAGCGATTTATCAATTCAAGCTGGAGTTGGAAAGCTCAATGGGGATCTACATCAACCATTCGGAATAAGGTATGAATCGAGATCCTTTAGTGTTAGATATTTGGTTTCTCTTGCATATAGGAAAGGATTGATTTTTGGAGTCAAGCTGTCTGTTGTGGTACCCCAAGCCATAGGAATTTCAATCCGTAACAAACACCTCCCATGGAAACATCTCTAGAAATAGGTGGAAGTAACGACTTTGTAAACCAAGCAGCGCGCAACTGATCAGGAATAGGGGCCTTAATTAACCTTCATCTTCATCTCCATTCATGGATATGATTGGAGATGTGAGTTGATGTGGTTTGTCAAAGCAAGGTTAGAAGGCCTGTACCTATTTCATATCGGATTGGAAATTGAAAGTGTGTTAAAAAATCCATTGCTAGGGCATTAAAATCCCAAAAAGAGTGCCGTGGTAACTCGATGTACCACTTTGCTGCAATACCAGTTGAGGGTTCTTTGAAAAATATGTAGATGGATTGAGTTGTCCATCAAAGAATTGGATGGAAACCATAATTGAAATGTCATCACATGGTTTTTTGGATCCTCACCAGGTTTACCATCGAAATTGGGTATATCTGAAGGTAGCTTTACAGGAATGGCAGGCTAAGAGGGGTCATGATGGATGGGGTCATTTATTAATCTTGACAAGTTTGGTAGATCTAAAGCAGCTAGAAATGACAGTTGTTGATTTGGTTGCAGATACTTGTAGTACCGGTATGGAATTTTATGACTAGTAGGAACATATGCAGATTGATATATGGGTATGGATGATGACCCCAAAGCTTGTTGAAAAGGTTGTTGATTTCTAGAATTTCCAAGGGGAGGTGGGCCACCCGAGGGAGGGGGCCCTCCGAAAGGTGGTGGTGGTGGTGGTGGTCCTCCACCTCCAAACGGAGGTGGTGGACCTCTGGGTGGTGGTCCTCCAAATGGTACTCGCCATAGTACAAAAGCATTACCAGGGTAGGGCATTCCATGATAAATAGTCGCGGGCGGTGGTTGTTGATAAACTTGATTAACCATAGGTGGCTAAGTTCCTGGATAAGTATATCCCCAAGAAGTTGGATTATTGACAAGTTGCACTCATAAGGGTTGGCATGAACTAGATGGGGGGTACAACATTGGTATTGGTAGGAGGGATAATTACTGCAGGTTGTGCTACAGTTGCAACTTGTCCTGAACTAGCAATGATTCCACTAACAGATGACATAACTCGCACCGGGGGTTGCCCCCCGGGGTTAGAATTTGCTGACATTACTTGATTAGTGGATTTCCCCCCAACCATGACTGGTATGGAGGGCCTAGTAATGGGGTCAGGATGTGAAACTGTAGGATTTTCATTTGGGCCTGGATTACCTTGAAATGGAACTTCTTCAATAGGACCTAACACTTGAGCTAATGAACGATATCCATTAGGCCATGGGTTGCGAGAAATCTCCCCATAGGTTGGATGACCTTCAGAAGAAGGTTTAATTTTAGGTAAGGGCTAAGGGTTTGTATAATAGGTTAATTGAGCCGACATAGTTTCATAACGAGACATAGGTGGAGGAATGATTTTTTCTACTCTCTCTGAAAAGTTACGAGCCCGATCGAGAGATGCATTAATTCTTCTCTGTTCCTCTTCTCCTAAAGGAGGGTTCCCTGGTGAAGGTCTAATAACCCCGAATTCAGAAACAACTTGGACCATAGAAGTCCTCCAAAAAGGAGAATCTAGGCCATAATCTGGTGGAGTAGGACTATCGACACGACCTTCCAACGACGAATGCATAGAAGCATCGGCTGCAGGAGGAAATTGAACCAAAGGATTTGTATAAATAGAAAAATCATCTCTGGTTTCACTAGCTAAGGTAGTTCTGTTGTAGCTACAACGATTTCCCAAATTTCAAAAAAAAATTGGGACCCTCCTTTTAAGTTTGTCTTGCTTAGTTTTGTTGGGATTGCTTGATTTTACTGCAATTTTGGATTTTTGAGGATGATTGTTAAATGAATATATTTTTGCTGATGCCGCCTTTTATGACTTACAGTGATTTCTTACCCTACTGTCAGAATTTGTTGAAGCTATGAATTAGAACCACAGTTAACTACGCATCCGCCATTGCGGAGGTGCAGTTGAATGAAGATCCGATCCAAAGTGTTACTTTCCACCGATGCACTTTCTTTTTATTTTATTATCGGCGTCCTTGTTTGAAAACCGTCGAAACTCTAGTGCTTTGTAGCACCGCCGTTTTGGATGACAGATTGCGAGCACCCTGACGAATGTTTCAATTCCTGTCAGTTTTGTTTTACAAGGCCTTAGTATATTTTGCTTCACCGTTGCAGCTCTAGAATGGACTAATATTCCGCTTTAGCTTTCCCTTTGGTCGATGTTTCGCTTAGGTTTCGATTCTATTTCCTCTCCGAATTTGACTAGTCTATGGAACTCTACCGTTGGGTGTTCCAACCAACTTATGGTCCGAGGCTATAGTCTAATTGGGCTCCGATGCAGATTTTTTTTTCTCTCACCAAAGTTTTGCTTTGCACTGTGGAACTCGCAATTGTTTCATCTTCCACCATTGCGGCACATTAGCAGACTTGATCACCGATCCCTTAGTTACCCCGTCTCCCGATTGAAATGTTTTTCTCGCCGAATGTTTTTACCGGGATATATATATATATATATGGGGGATTTGGGGAATTTTTCTATTATTTTACCTGCAAACCCGTGCCTGCGCTGTCATTGTCATTTAGAACTGGGCGTTGTACTTGTTGTCGGTAGCTCATTCATAGGTGGTGTCGCTATGGAAGCTTTTAGATTCTTCTTGTCAACTGCACAGCTCCTTTCCAGGTAGGCCAATCATTCAATTCTACCCCGTCATTTGAGTTTTGAACTAGGGTTGTCGTCCTTGGTTAAGTTTTCCCTCTGTGGTTAATGGACACCTAGGTTTTTGGTTTTATTAGCGTATATGTAGTTCATTTCGGCAGTATGGCCATCTGAAGGGGGGGTTTTGTATTCCTGATGATTATTGCGGTGACATTGTGAATTTTCAAACCTTACATGACTGTTTGGGAAACTGGTGCAGACAAGCGTTATGCTATCTGCACCGGTTTTCTCTAGTTTGTGTATGGTCGCCTGGGGGGGGGGGGGGGTTTCCTTTCTTTTGCAGTAGGTAGGCGTTTTTCCCTGGTTTGGTTCGAAATGCCGAAGGTTTTGGTCTTTTCGATGATTTGGTTGCTCACGTGTTTGGGACTAGGGTTGCGGTTTTTTGAGGTTGCACCTCATTTTTATGGGATTGGCGATATGACGTTTTGTTCTGGAATTGATAGCGTCAAGGATGTAGTTTTATGAGACTGTTTTCTTTGCCGGGAGAAAATTTACAGCGTTAACGAAGTTATGGTGTTTTTGTTGATCATGCTGAATTTTGGTCATGAGCAAGATTTAGGTTTTTTGCAGACTTATCTTTTGCAGAATTAGTTGATAGTTAGCATTGGTTCTATATTGTACATAAATTTAGCTATGGCTACCATGGTCGAGGTAAAAGAATATATAGTTTTTTTCATTTTCTTGAATATTGGTCGAATAGATAAAGGGGCCTAAAAGACTTTTGTTGTATGACAGGGCAATTTTTTCGAGTACGAGATGTCAAAGAGGTAGAAAAAGACACCCCCTGTAGTGGAAGAGGAACCTGAGGTAGAAGTTATCACAAAGGTTGAGTATATTTACGAAGACACCAGATGCACCATAGGAGTGGAACCTGAATACAAGTGGGGCAAAATTTATAGACTGATATCACACCATGAAGTACCTGACACTGGTTTTGAAGAAGAAATGATATATGCTAATATTGAAAGATCTTCTTTGATGAAGATTGCTACTAGGCCTGAGCTTTTCCCATGCTCAGAAGTAATTGGTTGGATCTTTCTTAGGGCAGGCGTAACCACAATGATTCTGGCAAATATTGATAACCAAGGCTATGCTGGTTACAGCCCTGGTTATGTATCATTAGCTTATAACTTACCAGAAGCTCAGGTTTACCTAACTGAGGATTGGCTAAAGGAGACTAATCTTGACCTGGTCGAAACATTGAAAAGAATGCTGGTACTTGGTAAGAATTTCTGAACCAGACCATCAGGGGAATACGACACAACTACCTTAAGAACCCCTTATAGGTTTATTGCTTTAATGCTGAACATAATCTTTGGGAGAGCCCAAGGGACTGTGTTCAACTGGGCAAACATTGTGTCAAATAGTCTCTCAGCTTGCATTGCTTCAGCCCTGGGAGGGGTGTCCTAGAAAAAATATGAGTTCTACATGAGCTCCATATTAATTGATTGCATACTGTGCACCCAGTCATTCCCAAACCTAAGGTGTATTTGGGACAGAGACATAACACCGGTATACACAGCCTACAAGCCATTATTGGCACATAAGTACTTCAGTCATTATAGAGAAATGTGTGAACACTTTATTATGCCTTTGTATATAATGATTTTCTTGAAAGAATGCAATTGCATGTCTGAAGAGGCATTGAAAGTCATTGAGGAGTATGCTGATTACTACTTAACTGAGGACAAGATGTATATTAAAATGTATGGCTGCTCCAGGGCACCTTCACTGCTTCCCAAATATGCCACTGATTATGTGGTACACAAGGAGGCAGTCAGGTAGGTTTTCTTGGATGGCATAGGGAGTTTTTTATTTGAGCACAAGAAGGTGACTTATCCTCCCATACCGTTAAGATTGGGAAGTTATAAGTTTTCAAGAGTTAAAAAGGTTGATGAGTTTGTAGAGGAACTGGAGAAATTTCATTTTGGAGAAATAAACTTCCATAGGAATGATTCTCAGAATAAAGTTGCAGAACACTGCAAGGAAGCCAATGTGCATTTTGAATATACAAGCCATTGGGATAAGGATGAATCGATTTTCAGGAATGTAGAGAATATGATTGCATTAAGAAGAATATTTAAAAAGAAGATCACCACCAAAGGTGGGAAAGGCCAAGTTGAACAGAAGAAAGCCGATGAAGAGGAAGACAGGAAAAGAGAGGAGGATTCTAGAAGACTAGCACAGGAAGCTGAGAGTTGGCTTAAGAGTCAGGAAGAAGGAAGGAAGAAAGCCGAAGAAGAAGAGGTAAAGAATGCAAAAGAAGCTTCTAGGAGGGAAGAAGAAGAAAGGAAAAAGAAAGAGGATGAGGAACTCAGGAAAGAGGAAGCTGAAAGACTGAAACTGACAGGGTCCATGATAGAGCAACAAACTTCCGACCTTGCAGACACTCAAGTTCAAGATCTAGATAATCCTGATTCTCAAGACCATGATGGAATTTCTAGCAGCACCTTAGGACAGTCTGTTGTTTCTGGCTTAAGACTAATCCCTTTCGAACAAAATAAAGGGGAAGAAGTTCCAGAGTTCAATACCATTTTTTATGACAAGGAAAAGAAAAGAATTGTGAAGAGGACTGATAAGAAAGTTGAAACTGGGGGGCAGTCAGGGAAGATGATAAATGATAAAAAATTGGTACATGGAATGGACAAGGACCCGAGACTCACTATCCGAGCTGGAGCAACATTGATCCATGCCTCTGAAGATAATGTGGATCGAATAATGACAGACCTTGAGCAATCAAGGAAAAATGTTTCCCAACTAAAAGATACACTAAGAAGGGAGAGAGAGGAAAGAAACAAATTGAAAAGGAAGTTTGAAGACATACAAAATAAAGTAAAGTCTTCAAAGGTAGAGATTCAGTCCCTCCAAGTAGACAAGATGTCTTTGGAAGTTGCCCAGGAAAGCTTGGCAAAATTGCAGCAGGAATATCAGAAGATAATTATAGAAAAGGATGGGCTGAAAACAACATATGAGAATCTTCATGCAGAAAGAGACCAGCTGCAAAGTAAGATTGGGGAGCTGGAATTACAAAAGGCTACTTTGGAGGAAACATAAAAACAATCTCAAGTGCAAGCAACAGAGTGTAAAGAACAAATTGCTTCATTAGCAGCATATTTGGAAGAAGCCAGGGAACAACAAACCAACATTCAGCCTTTCAAAGAACATGTTTTAACACAAAGAAGTAAATGCATAGGCTGTAGGTGTCCATAGAAGAAGAAAGGTGCAAGGTTTTCCAGGTAGATAATAGATTAGAAGAAATTTTGGAGACTTCTTCATATTTCGTAGATAGATCTCAGGACATTTTAGAAGTCCTGACAGGAAGAATAGCGAGATTGGAGGTCAATGAGGAGATCCCTGCAGACTTACCAACAAAGGATCAACAAGGCTTAAAACAATATTATGACTTGTTAGAGTTTTCCATAAACACAATTGAAGAATTTAAGAAGGCTGTAAAGAAAATGAAGGGAGCTTGCATAGAATTTTGTAAAAGACTGTTGATCACTTACAACCGATGTCAGGTGGCTACTGAGTAGAGAATAGATGCATTTCCAGACCACAACCTGTTCATAGAGATGTTACAGAATAGATATCAAGAAGATGAACAGAGAATTCAATAGGTCAAGGTCCTGGACAATCAAATATTGAAAGACGAAGTAGCTCATTCAGTGGTCAGTGTGCAGTTACTGGAAGATCAACTACGCTTAAGTTCAGCTAGGATTGAAGTAATAAAAAATCAGGCTGCAAAGCTTGAAATTAATATTCATTTTCTCAAGCCTTCTGAGTTCAAGAACATTGCATCATAAGCCTTAGCATGGAAGAAGTTCCTGAACAATCAAGTGGGGCCCTCCACTTAAGTGCTTTATTAGTTTGTTTAAATGTAATATATTGTAAATTGTATAAGCACTAAATATGAGACAATTATGGAAGATGAAATGTTGGGGAAGCCCAGGAGTCATTTGGGGGAAAACCAAAAGTTTTTTCCCTTGTATAAGTATAGGAGAGTTAGATAGAGAAGGGGATTTTTCCTAGTGAGACTTGTGAAAAACTTGTTGTAAGAGGAACTATTTCGTTTTGCAATAATATAATTACAATTTTGCCTGTTGGAGAAAGTGGTGTGTGGAATGTTCAAATGTGGTGAAATGAACAATGTTGAAGGGGAACTATTTCGTTTTCCGCTGTGTTTCATTAACTGTGAGATCGTTCTAACTTTCTGAACCTATGTTCTTGTATGAATGTTCTCTGGTTTATTTTATGATAATTTCCACTATGAGTAATGAATGTTTTAACAAACGACGAGCTATCTTGTTGTGCATATCTCTATTCATGTTTATGTGTTTTGATTCTAAGAACAACTACCTGTGATTTATCTTAACATATCAGTAGAAATAAATTACTCATTAATTGATAATATTGCTCCCTAGAGACAACTTAGTTAGTTTTGTTTATGTTGTGTGTGATTTAGATGCGAGGGAGTTTAAGACGAGAGGTAAGAACCTGCGCATCACATTGTGACCGCTCCATGTATTCTTTATCAATATGCATGTTAGATAGGCACTTGCATATCATACTTAAATTTAAAAACACAAAAATATACACAGTGGACCGGGCTGCAACCGGTAAAACCCTTTATTTTTGTTATTTGACCTACGGTAGTCGGACCGCAAACTGGACGGATTCCCCATACCAAACAGTCATGGGCTAGTTGGGAACGTTGACTGGGGAAAATCCCTTACTATTGTTGCCTGCGTTTTTCCAAGCCTCAACAGTTTCTGGTGCTAGAAGGAGGGCCACGAGTGCATGGATGGTCGGGGAAATCCATTTCCTCGAAGTTATTCCACCAGTGATAGTTTTGAAAGAAGTTTATTTCCTAATTCGAATATTGAAGAGAATAGAGAACATTTGTTTTCTGTGGACAACCAAGTAGTTATTGATCTGAGAAGACACACTAGAGCATATGTAAAGAGTATTGGAGGGTTACCCACTATCCTTGATTTACCTCGAAGAGATTACAAGAAGAAAGACCGTCCTATTTTGGAAGATTCAGTGTTGGTTGGAGATTTGGAAGAATTAGTGGAAGTAGCATTACAGGAAGTTGTTCAGCCTTCGAATCAAGTAAGCCCAAAAACACCTTACTGTTCTCCTGTGCATACTCCTGTTCCATCAACACCTCACTCTCCATCTAGACTCATGGCAGGCGTAAATGTAAATCAACCACCTAACCCACCAAATCCACCACCTGCTTGGAAAGCCATATCACCTCTAAACTTAGTACCTCCTTTACATGACTTACCTCAGGATTTTGAGAAGATGCTGTCCAAGTTTGATCCAAATGAGAAGATTTTAGTATATGACCATTTGCAAAATTTCTACTTGGAAATAGAAGGATTAAGGGCTAGGGAACATGAGGATGTAGTCTGTAGACTTTTTTCGCATACCCTTAAAGGGGCAACAACATCATGGTCTTTTGGTTTGCCTGCAAACTCAATCCTAGATTGGGATACCTTTGAAAGGATTTTCAGAAGTAAATATGCATCCCAAAAGACACATGCAACACTAATGAAAGGTTTAGACGCTCTGGAAAAAGAAAGAAAGGAAAATGTACATAATTTTACTCAACGGTTTTCTGCTTACCTCAAGAATTTCTCTGCAACTGATAAGCCCTCTGACAAGGTTCTGATTGAGTATTATACCTCAGCTTTAGGTCCTGACTTGGATATGTTCGCAAAAGCTCAAGTTTAGCCTATGTTATCAGAGACTTATGAAGAAGTTGAAAGAGTAGAGGCTGAAAAGGAAAGTATAGAAGATTATCTTGAGCAATCTAGAGAAAAACCTTTTGGGAAGAAATCCTTATTGCTGTCTAAACCTAAAGAGGAGCAATCACATGATTTTGAGGGGATGTTAAAAATGATGCAGAAGCTTTCTAACGGAATAATAGATTTGGAGAAAGAAAAGGAAGCTCAGAAAGCATATAATCCATATTACAAGAGAAGAGAGGATAGCAACCAATCCAAACCTCCTCCATACAGTCCGACATCGATGAATTTAATAGAGGTAGGTATGGATAATTTTTGTACTTTCCACCAACAACCCCATTCTAAAAAGAATTGTCCTCAATGGATAAATTCAATGACATTGGTAATGAATCAGATGTTGGATTCTAAATTAACTGAGGATAGTGATGAAGAGGAAAAGGGTAATAAAACCACAGAAAAACAAGAAAATGATACCATGTTTTTATGGGACTGTGTCTTGCTTTTTGATACAGAAAGAAGTATTCTGAAACCTGAGGGGAGACCATAAATGAAAATGACAACAAAAGGCCTATATTTTATGAATAAAGACAATTCAATGCTCTCAAAGATCAAGAAATTGCAAGAGAATGTCAAGAAACAACCAAAGAACAATGTTGATGGTGAGGTACCTAAAGTCACTATTACCAGTCAAGGTCTGAAGCAAATCAACATGCCTATTAAGACTATGGAATACCAAGTAGGTGATGACAAGGAAAATATAAAAAAACTTGAAGAACCAGAGGAAGAGCTACCCACAGAAAACCAACCTATGGAGGAAGTTGTTGAAGCAATTGGGGAAGGGAAAACTAGGTTTAAAACCCCACCTTTCCTTTTGAATTTGGAAATTTTGAATCATAAGGTGCATAATTGTTTGGTGGATTTTGGATCATCAGTAAATGTTATGCCACTCGCAGTTTGCAAAAGGATTAATGGACAGCTAAAACCTAATGCTTGGGAAGTTACTCAATTAGATAGAACTAATGTGAAAGTAGTCGGGGAAATGGAGAATGTTCTCATTTGTTTATCTGCAAATGAAATGATATGTCAATATATTGATATTGTGGTGGTAAACATACCTGATGGTTATGGAATTATATTGAATTGAGATTGGTTAGCGAGGTTGAAGGGGTATTTTGCTTCAGATTGGTCACATTTATGGATGCCTCATAAAGGAGTCCCAAATCAGATCAAAATTTTAAGGGAACCCTACAGGAAAGACACTGTCACTAAGTTGGAAGAGGAAAATGAATCAGTAAATTGTGTATTGGAGAATTATCTAATTGAGCTTGAACTGATACATTTTGCATCAGAAGAAGCCAACAACATAGTAGACACCCAGCCCGATCTCCTTCAATCTTCACAGGCTGATGAGATTAATTGTAAATTAGTAGATTTAGTTTTTGTTTCAAGAATGGTAGAATTAGATAATGGTTAGGTATTTTCCCATCTGCAGTCAAGCCTAGCCCCTAACTTACAAGTTGTTAGATCTACAGGTTCGGGTAGAGAACTAATAAATTAGTGGTTTAGTTCTCAGATTTTTGGTTTTTGTTTTGATAACCTTGTACATAAATAATTTGATTTTGTTTTCTTCACTTTGATTTACTACTGTTGTTTCTAGTTTTTGTTTTGGTTTAAATAAAAGAGGTGAACTTTTGGTTGCATGGAAAGCATCAGGGTTCTTGATTAACTGAAATCTTTGGTATAAGAATGTGTATTCTTGTTGGAGCTGATAGAATTTCTTCTAGTAAGTATTTTTTCTAAATGGCTATGAACTCATTGAAGTCCTGCTAAATCCCTGAAAATAACTTAGGATCAAAAGGTCTGAAATACTATTTCGAGGCTCCATCCATTTAACATCTAAAATGTCCTAGAAGGTGGCAACAAAAGACCCACGAAAAGGAAGCAAGGTAAACAGTTTATTATATATGAATGATCCCATGCCAAGATTTGAAAGCCTAAAGGCTGATAAGAGTCAAAACTCCTAAAAGAAACAATACATATCAAAGCAAAGTATCGATTCATATGAATACAAATTTGCCAAAAGTTCTTCTCCGTCCGTGAGCTAAAAATTAAATACATCTCTCACACAAAAGGAAACTATGGATAGAGGAGCCTGAATAAAATTCAGAAAGAAAGGCACAAGGAGGACTCAAAAGAACAAAAGGTTCAAAAGGCAGAAAAGTGTAAAATGGCATGGGAATGAGGAACAAATGAATATTTCTGTTTACCATATGTTACAATCCTATGGTGTCCAAGCTGGAAACTACCCAAAGACAGAGGTAAAATAAAACTCATCTACTTGGCCTCAAAAGAGTTATCCTGACTAGGAGATTTTTGGGTTTTCCATTTCCTACAAAAATAGGTCTGTCATCAATGATTAAAGTACATATGTTGCCATTATAGGAATACATATATCTAGAAGAATTCAACATATTAATTTAATAACAGAGCAGTATGGTACTCAATGAGAAGTTGATTTAGAGATCTGGGGTTCACCGAGTAGTCTCCAATTGTTGTAGCTGCAACGATTTCCCAAATTTAAAAAAAACGTTGGGACCCTCCTTTTAAGTTTGTCTTGCTTAGTTTTGTTGGGATTGCTTGATTTTACTGTAATTTTGGATTTTTGAGGATGATTGTTAAATGAATATCTTTATGCTGATGCTACCTTTTATGACTTACAATGATTTCTTACCCTGCTGTCAAAATTTGTTGAAGTTATGAATTGGAACCACAGTTAACTACACATCCGCCATTGCGGAGGTGCAGTTGAATGAAGATACGATCCAAAGTGTTACTTTCCACCGATGCACTTTATTTTTATTTTATTATCGGTGTCCTTGTTTGAAAACCATCAGAACTCTAGTGCTTTGTAGTACCACTGTTTCGGATGACAGATTGCGAGCGCCCTGACGGATGTTTCGATTTTTTCCGATTCCCATAAGTTTTGTTTCACAAGGCCTTAGTCTATTTTTATCCACCGTTACAGCTCTAGAATGGACTAATATTCTGCTTTAGTTTTCCCTTTGGCTGATGTTTGATGCTTTGTCGATGTTTTGCTTAGGTTTCGATTCTATTTTCTCTCCGAATTTGACTGGTCTACGGAACACTTTCTCTTTACAGCTTCTGCTGTTGCGGTGTTCCAACCAAATTATGGTCCGAGGCTATAGTCTAGTTGGGCTCCGATGGAGAGTTTTTTTTCTCTCGCCGATGTTTTGATTTGCACTGTGGAACTCACAGTTGTTTCATCTTCCACCGTTGTGGTGCATTAGCAGACTTGATCATCGATCCCTTAGTTACCCCGCCGCTCGATTGTCGTGTTTTTCTCGTCGAATGCTTTTACCGGGATATATATGTATATGGGGGATTTGGGGCATTTTTCTATTATTTTACCTGCAAACCCGTTCCTGCACTGTCATTGTCATTTCGAACTGGGCGTTGTACTTGCTGTTGGTAGCTCATTCGTAGGTGGCATTGCCGTGGAATCTTTGAGATTCTTCTTGTCAACTGCACAGCTCCTTGCTAGGTAGGCCAATCATTCGATTCTACCCGTTCATTTGAGTTTTGAACTAGGGTTGTTGTCCTTGGTTAAGTTTTCCCTCCGCGGTTAATGGAAACCTAGGTTTGTGGTTTTATCAGCGTATATGTAGTTCATTTCGGCAGTATGGCCATCTGAAGGGGGGTTTTTGTTTTCCTGATAATTATTGTGGTGCCGTTATGAATTTTCAAACCTTATCCAACTGTTTGGGAAACTGGTGCAGGAAAACGTTACGCTGTCTGCACCGGTTTTCTCTTGTTTGTGTATGGCCATCTGGGGGGGGGGGGGGGGG